>CAJRSG010005651.1:30458-46243 GCA_907169655.1 Acomys percivali
TGTCCCTCAGTAGAAGAATGGATAAAGAAACTGTGGTACATATACACTATGGAATACTACTCAGCTATTAAAAACAAGGAATTCCCGAAATTTGTGGACAAATGGATTGAGCTAGAGATGATCATAATGAGTGAGTTAACCCAGAAGCAGAAAGACTCAAATGGTATATACTCACTTATATCTGCATACTAGCCCAATGGACATGTCCCATGAAAGCCTTCCCTTACCAGGAAACTGGGACCGAGGGGAGGACATCCTATTGGGACTCTAGATGAGAGAACAATGGGTGAATAGCAATGTAGAAGGATCCAGTGGGTTCTAGAAACCTACAAGTAGAACATTATGATAGGCAGATTTGGGTCATGGGGTCCCGCTCAAACTAAGGCCCTAGCCAAGGACAATACAGGCCGAATAATTTAAACCCCTACCCTGATCTAGCCCATGGACAAGACAGTCTCCACACTTGAGTGGAGAGAGGGATTTGACTTTCTCAAGTACTCTGGTGCCTCACATTTGACTATGTCCCCTGGCGGGGGAGACCTAGTGGCACTCAGAGGAAGGACAGCAGGTCACTGAGAAGAGACTTGATACCCTATGAGCATATACAGAGGGAGGTAATCCCTCTGAGGAACAGTCATAGGGGAGGGGAATAAGGGGAAAATGGGAGGGAGGGGAGATTGGGAGGATACAAGGGATGGGATAACCATAGAAATGTAACAAGAATAAATTAATTAAAAAAATAAAAAAATAAAAAATAAAAAAAAATAAAATAAAATCAAAAAAAAAGAAATAATAACATTAATTTTTAATTTTATCTGATTCTTACTTGATATTCTAGCTGGGATTCATCTTCAGTCTCTTGTCAAGAATTCAAATGCATTGGCTATAGATACTAAACAGAATGATTAAAATGTATAACTATAAAAAAAAAAAAAAAAGAAAGAAATGGTCATATTGAGTGAGTTAACCCAGAAGCAGAAAGTCTCATATGGCATATACTCAATTTGGGCACTACCCCCAAAGTCATGTCCCATAAAAGTTTTCACTTTCCAGGAGTTGGGATAGATTTGAAGACATCCTTCTGAGACTTTAGGTAAGAGAAATATAGGAGATGGGATATTTCCTTCTTTTCCTGCCTTACCAACATTTTTATCAGATTAGTGTCCAGTCCTCAACAAACCATTGGAACCTGCTAACAATTCCACATCAAAATGCTTCATGTTGTCAGGACTACCAGGTTTGAGTATGGAGCCCAGATCTCGAATCTGTTACCAAGTACAGGTTCCACTGATGTCTGATGTCCTTTTTCGCTGGTTTGTGGGTCATATAATTTGGGCAGAGGCAGTAGAACAAGCCCAGGTGCTGTCACAGGGAGTTATAAGAAATGCTTACAGACATTTTGCTCTTCTTTTGTGAGACACAGATGACCATATTTCCTTGTCCTCTAGACATTATGTGGACCTGCCTTGGTGGCTGTGGGAGTGGGTGTGGCCCTAGGTCTCTGGTCTTCAGTACTCACAGAGAGCAAAAGCACATGCTGACGTGTGGTAAGCCCAACTTTATGTGCTCATCTTAGTGTGAGGACTGTTGGTTACACGGCTCAGTATTGCCCAGTATGACTGATAACGGCTCTAATATCATGAATGGGAGTCTGTCTTTCTACTACTATTCATGACACATACAAAAACTGTTTGTGGGCACATTCCAAACTTTATTTTCTAGGCATATGCAAAAAAATAGTAAAAATAAACTACCAAGGTTCATCATCTCCCCAGATATCTTTCTTTTTCAATTTTGTTAAAAATATTGTCTTCTCTTGGAGCTTGTCATCTTCTCTTTTGTCTATACCTATTAAACTTATACTTAGGTTTTGTCTTTTTCTCATGTCCTTGATTTGTTGGATGTTTTGGGTAACGAACTTTTTTCAATTTAATATTTTCTTTGACAGGTATATCTATTTCTTCAATTGTGTCTTCTGTACCTGAGATTATTTCCTCCATCACTCATATTTTGTTGGTGATGCTTACCTCTGCATTTTCTGTTATAATTTAAAGTTTCCCAATTCCATTTTTTTCATCAGTTTGTGTTTACTTTATTTAGTCTATTTTCCTTTTCAGGTCTTTAACCATTTTATTAACGTCCTTCACCTGTTTTATCATATTTTCCTATATTTCTTGTATGGGTTTATTTATACCTTTTTGAAAGGATTCTATTGTATTCATAAACATAAATTTAAGGCCATTTTCCTGAGTTTCAGTTGTGTTTGTATGTCCAGGGCATGTTTTATTAGGGTAGTTGGAATGTGTTGGTGCCATATTGCCATAGGTTTTGGTGCCCTTTAGCCATCTGGTTGTTCCTTAATTTGGCTGATTGTTCCTGGATATCTCTTGGCTTCTAGAGCATGCAGGAAGAGCCACTGGTCCTATGCTGGGATCTGGATCTCCTCCAGTAGCCTGTATCGTTTCACATCAGGCTGTGTCCCAGTTGGACCTATAGTCAGGTGATTGGGATAAGGGTCTGACATGAGTGGTTCTCAGATCTGGCAGGTCTCTTCAAGATGGCTATTAGTACTGTGAAAAATAGGCTGGTGTGTTTCTCATGATACACTAAAATTTTTATCATATTTTCTCTTGTGTTCTTATTAATATTCTCTTTGATTTTAAAATCATTGATAAATCTTGCATTCAGAGGAAAAACTAAAATAATTTCTGTAGTTACTCTTTTTGGTCATTAATTTGTTCATGTATTTAGAATAATGATTGGTGTCCATATTGTTATTTGAGTGTCACAGTGAAGAGTATGTTTCCATTTATGTGTGATAGTTACAGCAATTTTGTTTGAAATTATCTGTTTGAATTAATACTTTTTTGCGTTGTTTGTTTTTGTTTTGTTTTGTTTTTGTTTGTTTGTTTGATGAAAAGGCACAAGGTTTACTGCTGATGCGCGACAGGGGTCCTTGACACTCACTCAGGAGGGAGGGAGGAGGAGCACCCCGAGTCACTGTTACAGACTTTTTAACAAATTTATTCGTATTACATCTCGATTGTTAGCCCTTCCCCTGTTTCCTCCCGTTCTTCCCTCCCTCCCACTTCCTCCCTTCTCCCCTCCCCTTTGTCTGTCATTAAGGGAGACCTCCTCCCCCTGTATATGCTCTTAGGATATCGAGTCTCTTCTTGATAACTTGCTATCCCTCCTCTTAGTGCCGTCAGGCATCCCCATCCAGGGGACATTGCCAGAAAAGGGGCAGCAGAGTTCGTGTGAGAGTCAGATCTCACTCTCCACTAAACGGTGGAGAATATCCTGTTTGTCGGCTAGGTCTTGGTAGAGGTTCGAAGTTTACTGCCTATATTCTCCTTGGCTAGTGCCTTAGTTTGAGGAGGAACCCAGGACCAGTATCTGCCTGTCATAAAGTTCTTCTTGTAGGTTTCCAGGACCCTGTGGGTCCTACTATTTCCCCATACTTCCATGCCACTCTCGCCTAAAGTCTCAATAGGATGACCTCTCCTTTGACCCACTTTCCTGGTAAGTAAAATTTTTCATGGTACATATCACTTTAACTAGTGTTTTGATATAAGTGAGTATATACCATTTGTCTCTTTTTGCTTCTGGGTGAACTCACTCATTATGATAATTTCTAGATTAATCCATTTGACCACAAATTCCTGGAATTCTTTGTTTTTAATAGCTGAGTATTTGAGCACATATCCATGTTGTATGGTAGCGCACTTTCTGGGTATATTCCCAGGAGTTGGATAGCTGGGTCTTGAGGAAGCCCTATTCCCGTTTTTCTGAGAAAGCACCAGATAGATTTCCATAGTGGTTGTACTAGGTTGCATTCCAACCTGCAATGAAGGAGTGTTCCTCTCTCCCCACATCCTCGCCAGCATGTGGTGTCGTTTAAGTTTTTTATATAAGCCATTCTGATGGGTGTAAGATGGAATCTCAGTGTCGTATTGATTTGCATTTCTCTGATGACTAATGAGGACGAGCATTTTTCTAAGTGTTTCTTGGCCATTTGATATTCCTCTGTTGAGAATTCTCGGTTAAGTTCCAAGCCCCATTTCGCAATTGGGTTGTATGGTTGTGTGGTGTTTAATTTCTTGAGTTCTTTATATATTTTGGATATTAAACCTTTGCCAGATGAAGAGTTGGTGAAGATCTTTTCCCAGTCTGTAGGCTGTTGCTTTGTTCTCTTGACAGTGTCTCCTGCCTTACAGAAGTTTCATAGCCTCATGAGGTCCCATTTATTAATTATTGACATTAAGGCCTGGGCTGTTGGTGTACTGTTCAGGAAGTTTTTTCCTGTGTCTATGTGTCCCAGGCTCTTCCCCACTTTTTCCTCTAACTGGATTAATGTCTCTGGTTTTAAGTTGAGGTCTTTAATCCACTTGGACTTGAGTTTTGTGCATGGTGACAAAAAAGGGTCTAATTGCATTTTTCTATATGTAGACATCCAGTTAGACCAGCACCATTTGTTGAAGAAGCTATCATTTTTCCATTAAATAGATTTGGCTTCTTTATCAAAAATCAAGTGAGCAAATGTGTGTGGATTCATCTCTTGGTCTTCGATTCGATTCGATTGACCTACCAGCCTATTGCTTTGCCAGTACCATGCTTTTTTAATTACTGTTGCTCTATAGTACAGCTTGATATCAGGTATTGAGATTCCTCCAGAGGATCTTTTATTGTAATGGATTGTTTTTGCTATTCAGGGTTTTTTGTCTCTCCATATGAATTTGAGAATTGATTTTCAATATCTTCAAAATACATTGTAGGTATCTTGATAGGGATTGCGTTGAATCTGTAAGTTGCTTTTGTTAAGATGGCCATTTTTACTATGTCGATTCTCCTGATCCATGAACAAGGTAAGTCCCTCCATCTTCTGATGTCATCTTCAATCTCTTTCTTCAGAGGTTTGAAGTTTTTTTCGAATAAGTCCTTCACTTGCCTGGTTAGAGTTACTCCTAGATATTTTATATTGTTTGTGGCTATCGTGAAAGGAGTAGTTTTCCTAATTTCTTCCTCTGCCTGTTTCTCATTTGTATACCGGAAAGCTACTGACTATTTTGAGTTTATTTTGTATCCTGCCAATTTGCTGAAGGTGTTTATCAGCTGTAGGAGTTCTTTGATGGAATTTGGGGGGTCCATTCTATACACTATCATATCATCTGCAAATAGGGATAATTTGACTTCTTCCTTTCCCATTTGGATCCCGTTGATCTCCTTTTGATGTCTTATTGCTTTGGCTAGAACTTCAAGAACTATATTTAAGAGATATGGGGAAAGTGGGCAGCCATGTCTGGTTCCCGATTTTAGAGGGATTTCCTTGAGTATCTCTCCATTTAATTTAATGTTGGCTGTTGGTTTGCTGTAAAGAGCCTTTCTTATGTTTAGATAAGTGCCTTGTATTCCAAATCTCTCCCGAACTTTAAACATAAATGGGTGTTGGATTTTTGTCAAATGCTTTTTCTGCACCTAAAGAGATGATCATGATGTTTTTCTCTTCCAGTTTGTTTATATGATGGATTACATTGATGGACTTCTGTATGTTAAACCATCCCTGCATGCCTGGAATGAATCCTACCTGATCATGGTGAAGGATGTCTTTGATATGCTGTTGTATTCTCTTTGCAAGTATTTGGTGGAGGGTTGAGTATTTTTGCATCAATTTTCATAAGAGAAATTGGTCTGAAATTCTCTTTTTTTGTTGGGTCTTTGTGAGGTTTACGTATCAATGTGACTGTGGCCTCATAGAAGGAATTTGGTAATGTTCCATCCATTTCTCTCTTTCGGTAAAGCTTGAATAGTATCGGTATTAGCTACTCTTTGAAGGTCTGGTAGAATTCTGCGCTGAAACCATCTGGCCCTGGGCTTTTTTTTTTTTTGTTGGGAGACTATCAATGGTTGCTTCTATTTCTATAGTTGAAATACGGCTATTTAATTTGTTTATCTGGTCTTGGTTCAATTTTGATAAATGGAATCGGTCGAGAAATTTGTCCATTTCCTTTAAATTTTCAAATTTTGTGGCATAAATGCCTTTGAAGTAGCATCTTACGATTTTTTGTATTTCTTCGTTGTCTGTTGTTTTGGCTCCCTTTTCATTTCTGATTTTGTTAATTTGGATAGTGTTTCCCTGTCTTTTAGTTAGATTGGCTAACGGTTTGTCTATCTTGTTAATATTCTCAAAGAGCCAGCTCTTGATTCTGTTGATTCTTTGGATTGTTCTCTTTGTTTCTAATTTATTGATTTCAGCCCTGAGTTTGATTATTTCTAGGCGTCTACCCTTCTTGGCTGTTTCTGCTTCTTTTTTTTTTTCTAGACCTTCCAGATGTGTTGTTAAATTTTTTATGTGGGATGATTCCATTTTCTTTTTAAAGACACTTAGTGCTATGAATTTTCCTCTTAGCACTGCTTTCAATTTGTCCCACAAATTTGGGTATGTTGTTCCTTCATTTTCATTGACTTTCAGGAAGTCTTTTATTTCTTCCCTTATTTCTTCTGTGACCCATGTGTCATTAAGTAGAAAGTTGTTAGTTTCCACGTGTTAGTATGCTTTTTGTTATTTCTATTGTTGTTGAAGTCCAGCCTTAGACCATGGTGATCTGATAAGATACAAGGTATTATTTCAATCTTCTTGTATCTGTTGAGGTTTGCTTCGAGACCAACTATGCGATCAATTTTAGAGAACGTTCCGTGGGGTGCTGAGAAAAACGTATACTCCTTTGCGTTTGTTTGGAAAGTTCTGTAGATATGTGTTAGATTATTTTGAATCATGACATTGGTTAATGAGGTTATTTCTCGGCTTAATTTTTTAATCAAAGACCTATCCTTGAGTGAAAGTGTGGTATTGAAGTCTCCCACTATTAATGTGTGGGTATTGATGAGTGGGGCAAGCTTTGTTAATAACTCTTTTACAAATGTGGGAGCCCTTGTATTAGGAGCACAGATGTTCACAATCATGATGTCTTCTTGGTTGACTTTACCTTTGACGAGTACAGTGTCCATCCTCATCTCTTTTGATTAATTTTGGTTGAAAGTCTATTTTATTACAAATTAGAATGGCTACCCCAGCTTGTTTCTTGTGACCATTTGCTTGGAATATTTTCCCCCAACGTTTTACTTTGAGGCAATATCTGTCCTTGTGGTTAAGATGTGTTTCTTGAATGCAGAAGAATGTTGTGTCGTGTTTATGCATCCACTCCATTAGTCTGTGTCTTTTTATTGGAGAATTGAGACCACTGACGTTGAGAGATATTAATGACCAGTGATTGGTAAGTCCCTTCATTGTGTAGTATTTGTAACAATCAAGATTTTGTGAGGTTGTGATTTTGCAATTGTGTAATTACCTATTTCCTATGTAGTTTTGGTTGTACTTTGACCAGTTGGGTTGGAGTTTTCCTTCTATTAACTTCTGTAAAGCCGGATTTGTGGCTAGGTACTGTTTGAATTTGTTTTTGTTATGGAATATCTTGTCTTCTTCATCAATGGTTATTGATAATTTTGCTGGATATAGTAGTCTTGCCCGGTATCTGTGTTCTCTTAGGGTTTGCAGAACCCCTGTCCAGGCCCTTCTGGCTTTCATGGTCTCTGCTGAGAAGTCATGAGTAATTCTGATAGTTTTGCCTTCCTATGTTACTCGGCCTTTTTCACTTGCTGCTTTTAATATTTTTCCTTGTTCTGTATATTTTGTGTTGTTATTATTATGTGGCAGGAAGATTTTCTTTTCAAGTCTATAATATTGGGTGTTCTGTAGGCCTCTTGGATGCTCGTATGCTTCTCCTACTTCAAATTGGGGAAATTTCCTCTGTTATTTGATTAAAGATATTTTCTGGACTTTGGAGTCGGTTGCCTTCTCTTTCCTCTATCTCTATTATTCTCAAGTTTCATAGTTTCATGTCATCTTTTATTTCATGAATGCTCTATGTCAGGAACTTTTCAGATTTAGCATTTTGCTGGATGGTTGTTTCCAGTTCTGCAATTGTATCTTCAAGTCCCGATATTCGATCTTCCATTTCCTGCAATTTCTTAGATAAGGCCACATCTGAGATGCTTGCTTTCTTCTCTGATGCCGCTTGATTGCGTTTTTCTTCTGTGTGTTTCTGTATCATAGCTTCCATTTTTATCTTCATTTCTTGGACCGTTTTAATGATTTCCTTCATCTGGATATTTATATTTTTCTGAAATTCTTCAAATGTTTAGTTATATGACTCTTTTAACTCTTCAGCCCTCTTGATTGCCTCCTCCTGCATTTGTTTACAGGTATTATTTGTTTCTTCCATTATCATCTTCTTTACTAAGGACTTGAGGTCATTTTCTTGACTATCCATTGCTGGTAGGTTCTCCAGGTTGTTTTCATTGGGAATGCTGGGATCTGGAGATGCCAAACTGTTTTGGTTTTTGTTAGCATTCTTTTGATGTCCTCTTGTTATTTTGATGGCTCTGATGTTGGAAGATATTTTGTATTGACCGTCATTGGTTGAGAGTGGTTAATTGATGACTGATTATAGGTCAGGTGCTCTTGCCTGTGTGGATCAGGGAGTATTTCTTTGGAACAGGTAGGTGATCCGGTTTCCCTTCTGGCAATTTTCCTCTGCACTGTGGGCTCCAGGCTGAGTCAGCCACAGAGGATTTCTGTTTGGACTTTACTGCTGTAATTCAGATCAGCAGTTTTGGGACCTAGACTAAGGTCCATACACAAACGTTCTGGTTGTGTAGGTTGATCCCAGCTGCCTATCCTTCATGTGGCTGTGTAGTCAAGACCCCAGGTAAATCAGATCTTCTGGAGGTGTAGCTGTCTTTTAGGTCTGTCTCTATACCCTGTAGAAGTGTTCAACCTCTTCCAGAACTATATGCCTAGAGGGACCAAGGTCGCTCTTGGTCAGCAATTAGATACTGCAAGCAAGACCCATGTTTTGTCTCCTGATAATGTAAGAGTGCCTGGCTTTCTTGGGCCAGGAGCCCGAGGTAGGCTCTCTTGTTCAAGGAGTGCAGGGCCAGTGCCTTGCGGCTCGGTGGGGTAGGAACAATAGAGTTGCAGAGCTCTGGGTGTACCCCCCTCCGAACCAGATCTTCCTGCTGGCCTCTGATGCTCAGCTATCGCTCTACGCAAGACCCACATCTCCCGATCGGTCTGTGGATGCAATCCAAGCTGATTTCTCACTGCTGGTGTTTACAGGCTCAGTCCTCTGTGATTGGTATTAGGTTGGGCCCCATATGGCCAGCGAGCTGCAGTCTCACTTCAGCTGTCTCTGTTGAATCCCGCAGCCTGTGCTTCCACTCGGGCTATGTTGGTGACCTCCGCAGTTTGGGGTGGTGTGGAAGGAGGAATCCTAGGGCAGATTCCTCCTCTTCCCTGAGACTCCTCTGGCTGGGGATTCTAGAAAATCTCCTCCCCAAACAGGGAGTTTGTGCTTTATATGCAGGCTGCAGTTTTCATGTGGATTCCATTTCAGAGTTTGCGGAGTGCATTTAGCACCTCCGGGATGTTGCTTGTCCCAGGGGGGTAGGCCCCCTGTTTGGTCTGCTGCCTTTGGGGCCCCACTCACCTACAGTTCTCAATGTCCAGCAATCTGTTGCTCCATTTATGTCCCTGGTCTCCTTGGAGTAGCTCAGATACGTGGCTTATTGGTCGGCACCATCTTGGAATCCCGTGCTGTTTGTTTTTTTATTGAAAAAGAAAATCATACATATTACATCTCAATTGCTATCCCATCCCGTGCATCCTCCCATTCCTCCCTTACACCTGCTTTTACCCCATTCCCCTTCCCTATGACTGTGACTGATGGGGACATCCTCCCCTTGAATATGATGCTAGGTTATCAAATTTCTTTTTGGTAGTCTGCTATCCTTTCTCAGAGTGCCATCGAGCCTCCACATCTAGGGGACATGGTCAAATAAGGGACACCAGAGTTCATGTGAAAGTCAGTACCCAGTCGCCACTTAACTGTGGAGAATATTCTGTCCAGAGCGTAGGTCTTGGTAGGGGTTTGATGATGACTACACCTGTTGTCCTTGGTTGGTGCCATATATCGAGCAGAACCCCTGGGCCCAATTCTGCCCATCATAGTGTTATTCTTGTTCCAATGAATACTTAAGGAAGACATTAATATATATTACAAAATATATGATAGTTTCATGAAATATCTTCTAACATCCATTATGATCAGGACATTTGTTTCCTTGGAAAAAATTGCTATAATTCTGTGTTGAACAATTTTGCTATGATCCCCAGTTTGATGCCAGTTTATGTAATATGTATCTATATTACATTAATATGCATCTGAAATATCAGATATTGATATGCTTTCATTTGTTTCAGTTTTGTCTTCTAACCATACCAAGAAGCAATTCCCAAAGGAGTGTACCCATGATTCTTTCCTGAAAGAAATACCAAGAATGTTTGCGTGTAATGGCCTTTTAGAGCTGGATAGAAAGAAGTTCTGGGAATATTCACATGACAGTGAAGTTCATAAAACATGTCATTATGGAAATGATCTGTGTGAAAAATACATGTGTTTCATTTCTGAAACAAACGATCAAGAAGCTCTGGCTACTCCTGAGAGAACTCAGTCTGTGCCACTCATAATTTCACAATTGGAGGCTCCGCAGGGAAAAGGTTCACAACAAGTTTTGAAATACAATTCTATTCTGCACAGAAATAGAAAAATATTATGTAAGGAACCTAAAGGTCAACACAGAATACATATGGGATGCAAATTTTATAAACGTAATCTGTGTGGAAAATCATTTACAAAGTCCTCAAAACTTCAAGATCATCAAAGAATCCACAGTGGAGATAACACTTATAAATGTACTAAGAGGAAGAAATCATTTACACAGTCCTTAAAACATCTAGCTCCACACTCCATTAACACTGTACAAAAATGTCAAAAATGTAACGAATGTGGGGAATCATTTATCTCATCCTCTGCTCTCCAGCATCATCAAAGTATTCATTCTCAAGAATATCCTTACAAATGTAGTGAGTGTGGAAAATCCTTTACCAACTCCTCAAGTCTTCATGTTCACTACAGAGTCCACACCAGAGATAAACTTTACAAATGTAATGAGTGTGGGAAATCCTTTTCCCTGTACTCAAATCTCCAAGTTCATCAAAGAATCCACACAGGAGAAAAACCTGACAAGTGTAATGAGTATGGGAAATATTTTACTCAGAACTCAAATCTCAAAGTTTATCAAAGAATTCATACTGGAGACAAATCATATATATATATATATATATAATAACTGTGAGAAATCCTTTAGACTGTCCTCAACACTGAAAGATCATCAAAGAATCCACACTGGAGAAAAACCTTACAAATATAGTGATTGTGGGAATGCCTTTACCCATTACTCAATTCTCCAAGGTTATGAAAAAGTCCATACTGGAGATAAGCTGTATGAATGTAATACCTGTGAGAAATCATTCAGTCAGTCCTCAACACTTAAACATCATCAAAGAATCCATACTGGAGAAAACCCTTATAAATGTAATGACTGTGGGAAATCCTTTACTCAGTCTTCATCTCTACAACGTCATCAAAGGATCCATACTGGACATAAACCTTACAAATGTAATGAGTGTGGGAAATCCTTTACTTGCTCTTCAACTCTCCAAGGTCATCAAAGGATCCATACTGGACATAAACCTTACAAATGTAATGAGTGTGGGAAATTCTTTACTCAGTCCTCAACTCTACAACGTCATCAAAGGATCCATACTGGACATAAACCTTACAAATGTAGTGAGTGTGGGAAATCCTTTACCTGCTCTTCAACTCTCCAAAGTCATCAAATGATCCATACTGGAGATAAACCTTACAAATGTAAAGAGTGTAAGAAATTCTTTACTTACTCTTCAACTCTCCAACGTCATCAAAGAATCCATACTGGAGATAAAACATACAAATGTAATGAGTGTGGGAAATCCTTTACTCGTTCTTCAACTCTCCAAGGTCATCAAAGAGTCCATACTGGACATAAACCTTACAAATGTAATGACTGTGGGAAATCCTTTACTCTCTCGTCAACTCTCCAATGTCATCAAAGAATCTATACTGGAGAAAAACCTTACAAATGTAATGAGTGTGGGAAATCCTTTACTCAGTCTTCAACTCTCCAACGTCATCAAAGAATCCATACTGGACATAAACCTTATGAATGTAATGTTTGTGGGAAATTATTTACCCAGTACTCAAATCTCCAAATTCATGAAAAAATTCATATGTGAGACAAACCATGTAAATGTAATAACTGTGAGAAATAATTTACAATGTCCTCAAATCTTAAAGTTCATCAAAGAATCCATACTCGAGAAAAACCTTAAAGCTGTAATGAGTATGGGAAATCCTTTATGAAATATTCATCTCTCCAAAGTCATCAAAGAACCCGTAGCTGAGACAAATCTTATAAATATAATAAGGGTGGTAAATCATTTACATAGTACTCAGCATTTCAAGCCCACCACTGAATTCATACTGGAGACAAACCTTACAAATATAGTGAATCTGGGAAATTCTTTACTTCATCCTCACCTTTCCAAGTTCATCAAAGAATCCATACCTGAGAAAAACTTTACAGATATAAAGAGTGTGGGAAACCCTTTACCAACTCCTCAAGTCATCGAATTCACTACAGAAACCTCACTGGAAATAAAAATTACAAATGTAAAGACTGTGGCAAGTGTTTTACCTTGACTTCAACTCCCCAAGTTCTTCAAAGAATCCATACTAGAAAACAACCTTACAAGTTTAATATAGGAAATACTTTTGGGAGTCCTAAACTCTTCAAGCCCACCATAGAATACATACCCAAGTCATACCTTATTAATTTAAAGAATGCAATGTCCTTTACCCAGAAATCATATCTTTAAAGACAACAGATCATGCACACTGGAGGCACACTACTTTAGGACAAGCTAAAACATTAGAGCACATAGAGATTTCCTATGAGAGTCTAACTTGATAGGGAATTACTATCCCAGAGTTCATTTGAGAAAAATGGTTTTTAAGTGAGAAAAATGCTTGTAGGTATTTAAACAACATTGAAATCATAGCTATTCTCTCGGAACCCATACCAGGAATCCTAATACTTGGTAGGAGTTGGAAAAGTTTTACCACAACATACTCCCTATATTTTTATTATATAATTATTTTGAAAATAAAATTAGAAAGACTGTTTCATGCTATTTTAATCTGATGCCATTGATTAGTTGTGCTAAAGAATTCGTGTAAAAACTAAATAAAGAAATAATGTTTTAAAATGTAAGGACTTAATCCAGGATAATAGTACTAATATCTATGCTAAGACAAGCCTGTTGCATAATGTTCTATGTAGTTTATTGTGGTAGAATACTGGAAAGTTTAAGATATATTCTATATGAAGTTTATTTTGTTGGTAGTCTTTCTGCTTTTCATGGATTATACATTATAGATACTTTTAAATCTGAAGCTAATCCCTTATTTGTCATGATTATTAATAAATATATTACACCTCTGTTCTATTAATTCTGCATTGCTGTTATTAATATTCACTACATGCTGTGATGTTGTTGTTCATATCATTAATTCCACAGTTCATAATGCCAACAAAAATACCTCAGAAAAAAAAACCCAAATTTGATCCCTGTCGAAAAATTACCAGACAGTCATTAGGAAGAGAATATCTGAGGAGCAGAGGGAACTCGGAGTATATTAAGACCTTAGAGTATGTGTTTTGTGGGAAAATGCATCGCCACTTGGATCCATTATGGGCTGATGGGATTAAGGCTTTAAGAGGACAAATCTTTCTCTGGTCAATAAGTTTATGGTCATAGAGTATGTGAAATATTTTCCATCGTCACATTATCCTTTATAGGAGTTTGGTCTAAAATATTGCTCCCATAAAGAATCTGTAGCTACCAAGATGAGGCAAATATGCCTCATCCATACTTATACATAATATTCCTGCCCCTTAACAATGCTAAGTGTGATTCTATGTAATTGGGCCACAATGGATGTTTACTCTGGGGATTCTATTGATAAAATGTAAACCATAAATTATCTCTAAAATGTTATCTCAATGTCAATACAAAAAAACTACTGAAATATTATGGTATAAGTCATTAAAATATGTGTAGTATTTTATGAATGGATTCATTAATGGGGGATTCATCAATATTATAAATTAACAAGCTGTATTTACTTTAAATGATCCAATTCACTAAATTTTGTAAGGTTTATATTTAATTTCAAACATATCAAGGTATATATGTGATTAAAACAGATGAATTAATATTCCTATGTGTGTACAAATAGTTCATATTCTGTAAGATAATTCAAACACAAATGACCTAAGTTCATATGAGATATTTGTTCAAACCAAGTACAGATAAAAATTGCTCCTAAAACATAGTCATAGATGATGAAATGTTGATTTGTAAGCCATAATCAATGCTTCAGAAGGTAGCCTGACTCTGGAACTACCTCCCATGATACGGTAGTTGATGAAACAAGCTGAGGCTATAGGTAAACTGTTTAATGTCTCATGGAGGATTTCTTTGCCCCTGAGAATTTTAACCTTAGTTTGAGAAACTCAAGTTCTCAACAGGATGGATTTTTCCACTAGGTACCAATTTTCAACAAAGTTTTCAGCCCTTGATTAGAGTAGGCATTTGTTGGTGAAGCAGGTGTCTTATTGGACTCTGGAAGCTGTTCTGCTTCAAACATCTGTCTCCTACATTATGTGAAACCATGAGCATCAGTATCAGGAAGGAAGGGAACTGTTCATGTCTGTGTCCTCACACACCCTCCCGAGCTGGGTCCAATCCCCTGGCTTGAGGAATTGCAGGGAGGCAGGCACGCAGCCTTCAGATGAAATAAGGCCCAGGAGTCTGCATCTCTCCTTGCAGTGGTGCCCCATGCCTCCTCCAGCAGGAAGAATGCAGCCCCAGATTTTGAAGAGGACCAGAGAGCTGAGTGTGCTTAGTCAAAGAAAAAACAGCCAGGAGACCAAGCGCTAGGGTCTAATTCACACACAAAGTCCTATATATCTAGTCTAGCAACGAGCACCAGAGCTAAGATGACCAAAGAAAAGCTTGTGAGAAAGAGGAAAAGCCCTGGGGTACTGAGGGATGGAGAGGAGGAAGAGATAAGGAGCCCCTCTCATTCTCATTCAGGACCCTGGGTTGTAAAAGGGACAGCCTCAGGACCTCTCTGGGATGCTTGTCTCTGGGTATTTTGAAGTCACCCTATGGAGCCATAATAACTACACCTTTTCTACCAAATTAGACTTTATGGGGTTTCCCCCCCAAGATACAAGGGGCAGTTGTTTCCTTTTATCCCAGTGCAGATGAAACTGACTTTTCTGGAAAGAAAAAAAAAGACTTTTTCCCAGAAAAATCCAAGAATAAAATTCCAAGCAACCACATGGTGGCTCCCAACCATCTATAATGAAACCTGGTGCCTTCTTCCGGAACATAGGTATACAAGCAGACAGAATATAGTCTACATAATAAATAAATTATATATATATATATATATATATATATATATATATATGCACACACTTACATGAATGTTTTAAAAATAATATCAAGTTCCAGGTGTGGCGGCACAAGCCTTTAATCCCAGCATGCGGGAGGCAGAGGCCTGTGAGTTTGAGGTCAGCCAGGTCTACTAAACAAGTCTAGGATAGCCAAGGATACACAGAGTAAACCTGTCCTGAAAAACCAAAATTAATAACAACAACAACAATAATAATAATAATAATAATAATAATAATAATAATAATAATAATAATAATAA
>CAJRSG010005651.1:46253-62971 GCA_907169655.1 Acomys percivali
AATAATAATAATAATAATAATAATAATAATAATAATAATAATAATAACAATAACAATAACAATAATAAATATTAATAATAATAAGTGTGATGTAGTCGTAAGAAATTACTTAGCATGCTTTTAAAAAAAACTAAAAATTCAACTGCTAATAGCTAAACAGGAATGTGTTCTTTTAAGAAGCTTGTTTTTAAATGTAAAAAAAAATTAATTTTCATGACATAAAATTGTGAGACAAGGGCCACAGTTCCACAAATTAAGACATTAACACAATTCCCTGAGGATTTGCAAACTCTTTGACTAAAGTAAATGTTTATACCTCCCCCTCCACAAAAAAAGAAACAAAAACAAAAGCAAAAACAAATTGAGCTTTTATATTGTAAGAACAGGCCTATTTTAAAAGCTAATAGAACTGGGTGTGGTGGTACAGCCTATAATTCCAACCTGATGGAAGGAAGTGGCTAATGGTTTCTGTCAGTTAAAGGACAGCTTGATCTACAAACCAAGGGCTTGACAGCCAAAGCTACAGAGAAACCCTGTAAAAAAAAAGAGAGGGGAAAAAAAGGTAATAGAAAACTTAGCATACCTTACTATTTCTGCTGTATTTACAAAAGCACCTCAGCCCTCTCTAAATACAATGACTAAAAAACCTACCTACTACCTAAAAATAGTTTAGGTCTCCTAGGTGCTATACACTGAGCTAGAAAAAATATCAAATATCTGCTAATGATAAGTCATTTTAAATATAATAAAATTAATGTTATTAATGAATTCAGAATCTCTTAACTTTTCTACTGTTAATGATTCAGCTAATAGTATAATAATGAATAGTATATTCATTCACTCCTTTGTGAAAAATATACCTACCCAGTCAACACTAGGAGACTACTGTACAGATTTGCAAAGACATTCAATTTTCTTAAGGGAAAAGATCAGCAAGGGATAAGATTATAGGAAGTGTACACCAAAACTGGGAATGTGCTGTAGTATAATCTGGAGAACAGGTGTACACAGATGTGCAGTACTGAATACTCTCCCAGAGGTCCCTGGTTTGAGTGTCATTACCCATATGTTAGCTCACAGCCATTTATAACCCTAGTGCAACAAGATCAGATGCTCATTTCTGGCCTCTTCATTCTTTACACACATTATGCATAGATAAGTATATGGGTAAAGCACCTATACATGTAAAATACATATGAATTCATCTTCTTTTTAAATGAATGAAAGGAAGAAAGGAAGAAAAAGGAGGCTCCAGAGAGGATGCTGGGTAAGGGGCAGGCAGCTCTGTGCCTGCTGGTGAGGGTACCAGTTTCTGAGGCCTTCATTCCTGTGGACCCAGACCTGAGCCTTCAAGTACCCCAACATCTGGATTCTGGAGGGAGGATCAATAACAGCAGAGCATCTGCTGCCTCCCATGGGCAGCAAACATCTACAATCTTGCTGCACACCCAGGCCAAACACACCCCTGACGTGAAAACAAGGGACCTGTCAAAAGAAAAAATGGTCCGTCCCAATCTGCCCACTTGCCTAGCAGGCCCTGCCTGGACCCTCAAACCTTAACCACCGACTGGGCAGCGCCAGACAACCAGGCAACCATTCTGAGCGTCCAGGAAGCCAGTCATAATCTGTCTGTTCTTCCCAGGCCTACACCCCATCCCCACCTACACTCCAGCGTACACACTGGGCACCACCCAGGACATGTCACACTCTTCCCTTCCTTCCTCCAGAGTCCCCAAGTGGTTCTCAGACATGGATCTTTCTTTCTGCATCCTTCCAAGACACCACATACCTCCCCGTGTCCAGGGCTCAGCACAGATCCAGCTTGAGCTCTCTCAGGAGATTCAAATGGACCAAAGGGCACTTAGAAAGGAGGCAGAAGGAGCAATTTTCACTTGTCCCACCAGGAGGCCCCCAGCACATTCCCACTTCTGACCTCTTCTACCATGTCTCCTTATTTTCCAAAAGACTTTATTCATTTTATCTGTGAATGCCCTATATATGTGTGCATCAGCTTGTTGGAAGAGGACATCAGATTCCAGTATAGAGGACTATCAGACACCGAGCGTTTGCTGGCAATTGAACTGAGGACCTCTGAAAGAGCAGACAGTGCTCTTAGCCAATGAACCATCTCTCAGTCCACTACAAACAAAAGTCTCAGACTCCTCACAAAAAAAAAAAAACTACACCAGGCACTATCGTCCTTTCTCTCTAGGGCCCAGACCAATAGCACAGACAATTATTTCTCCCTAGAGAAAATGGGTCTGGTCTACAGGCTGCAAACAAAGACACCTACATATTCAAACACAGTTCGTCTACAGACACTCGTTCTCCCTCCCTCTGTCACTCCGTGTCTCTCTCTCTCTGCCTCTTTCTCCGCCTGTATCTATTCCTATCTCGGTCTGTCTGTCTGTCTGTCTGTCTGTCTATCTATCTATCTTTCTCTAGCTCCTCCTCACTCCACCTCTTTCTCTGCATCTGTGATACACACATTTTCAGCTGCAGTACCCAGGAGACCAAGTGAAATACAGAATATGATCACTGGGTAAAAGCTTGTCACACTCCAAAAGGAAGCCTTCCTTCCAGTAGCACTGAGTGTCTCCAGGGTCCCAGCTGCACTTAGCCAAGACCTTCTAGGATGGCCCCTAGGAGAATACCACTCTTCCAGCATCCTCGAGACAGACATGACCTTGTTTTCTAATTCTCACTCTTGGACGCCTACTGAGAGCATCCACTCTGATGCTCCAAAGAGAGTTCCATCAGGTTGGGCATGCTCTGAATGCTCAGAGGTGCCAGGCTGGCTGGGGACCCCCAAGGAAGGGTCCGTCCACCTTCCACGTGGCTGTCACTTAACTGGTAACAAGCACCAAGTCTCATGGATTTTCATGAGCTCAACACAGCCACCCTGAAAAACTGCAGACCTTGTGCTTGGGACACAGAACTGAAGCCCTAAAGTGCTTCTCTACATGCCATCCTGTCCTTCTGACGATCACCTCTGACCTAAACACCATAATAATTCCTACACACTGGGTCCTCTATGGACTTGCCTCTTGCCGCTCACATCCTTGATTACCTTCCAGGAGACACACAGAGAATCAACACACACATAGACACACACCCACACACAGACAAACACACACACAGAGACACACACACACACACAAACAGACACACACACAGAGACAAACACACACACACACCTACCTACTAGGCTTATAAGATCCCAGACTCTGGCACCAGTGCCTTCTTTATTTTTCCACTTGAGGTCCCTGGACAGGGCAGGGAAGGACAGGATAGGGGCCTTGTCATGCCCTGAACCTCTTATCCCTAGTAGGCCATGTGAGCTAGCCAGTCAGCAGAAGCCACGAACATGTTGCCTGTATGGATGCTGGGCATCGAAGTGAAGAGCCTTCATAGTGTAACTGGCCTGGATGGTAAGCTGACTGCCTGGCATCTATAGAACATCCTTCAGTCCACAAGTTCTTCTGGCTGCTTCTGTTAAGATTCACCACAAATCACAACACTGCCTTGGGTCCTGGCCTACTAGGTACACACAGCAAGGTTGCATATGACCTTGATATTGTTCCCATGCCTTGTAGGGTTCTGGGATATCACTCCTTTCTGGACAGATCAGGGTCCCCCAGCTCCACCTGTAGGACAGCTCCAAGATAGATAGATAGATAGATAGATAGAGAGGGGGGACTGAATAGGAGGGTACTAAGAGAGATTGAGGAGGGCAGGGGAGGGTTTCAGTAAATAAAACGGACATTTGGCCAAGAAGGCTTTCTGTTTCTGAGATCCTAATCACTGTCCAGAGAAACTGAGTAGACTGTGAGTGTGTGTGTGTGAGTGTGTGCGCGCGAGCGCATGTGTGCATGCCTACGTGCCTAAGTGCATGCATGTGTGTTTGTGTATATGTGTGTGTATGTCTGTGTCCTAGAAGTGAGCTAAGCCAGCTCTGGTTGTACAGAAGACTCCACTACAAAAACTATGGGGGTGCAAGTGTGGCCTTGTGCACAAACAAGGGCAGCCAGACAGGAGCTGTTTTCCACATAAACCCAGATTCAGCCCCTGCTGCAGATCCTGTTTAGAGAGGTCCAGTCACCCTGGCCAACATGGCTATCTAGAGAGGATCTGGAGGCTGTGCTTGAACAGTCCTGCTAGCCAGGTCCTGTGTCGTTCGGTATTGGCCGTGGATTACAAGGACCCTGCTTCTTCCTATATGTCTCCTGGCCCAAGAAGAGCTCAGGAGAAATGCATCGTCCATGTCCATTCAAGAACAGGGCACCTCCTTATCAGGACACATAATGCCACCTGCAGGCATGCAGGGGAACTAAGGCAGAGATCATTAAAATAATTCATCTTGATCAGAGTGGTGCACAGGAGATGGAAGGAACAGCAGGTGATGGGCACACTCCCTCAGACCTTGCAGAGTCAAAAAAAGCAACAGGCTGTTACAAGACTCTAGCATGGCCATGAAGCCTTTATTCCTAGACAGGCCTGAGATGCATTTCTGGGCAGGCTGCAGGATTTCCCAAAGGGAAGCGGGTATGAGCTTGGGTGCCTGCTTGTATAAATGGAGGGACCACGGGGGTTTTGAGAGGTAGGTATATGGGAGGATGAGGTAGGATGGGGTGAAGAGGGGAGATGTGAAGGAGGAGGCAGGCACAGGTCAGGAGGACTCCTGGGACACAATGCACCTCCCTCACACACACACACCACTTGGACACACGGCAGCCCCTGAAGGGCTTGTGGGTTGGAGAATGGTTGAGAGGACTTGTTCCTGTAGGCTACCCTCTGGGAACTCAACAGAAACCCTCAGTCCTATCTAGACCCTAGGGGAGGAGCCTTTGAAACACACCAAGAGTATAGCCATGCCCCCTGGAAGACCTAGCAGCTCTGTGCATAACGCCACCCACTCCGGTAACGACTATAGTTGCCAGGCTTCTTCTCCTGGATGTGCTGACACCTGTGACCATGGGAACAACAAAGATTCCCGGTTAAGGGCACAGGGGAACTTTGACAGATGCCATGAAGCAGAGGACCACCTGCCTCAGAGGCCACTGAGCCCAGCACTGGCTTCTCACCTTGCAGTAGGAGGCTCCCGGTGGATACTAGGCAAAGGGCTGGCTGCCTTGTGCGCACTGGTGAGGGCTCCCGTTTCCCAGGTGTTCATGTCTGTGGACCCAGGTGTGTTCCTTCCTGTACACTGCCATCTGGACTCTGGGGGGAGGATCAACATCAGCAGATGTGCCGTGAAGGTCGCAGACATATTCTATCCTGATGCAGAGCCAGATCAACCATGCCACTGATGTGAGAACAAGGACATGTCCAAAGAAGAAGTGTTCCATCCCAATCTGCTCACTTGCCTAACAGGCCCTGGCTTGAGCCCCCAACCCAACCACCTACTAGGCAGCGCAAGGCAACAAGGTAACCAGGCAACCATTCTGAGCTGTCAGGAAGTCTGTCACAATCTCTCTCTTCTGATCAGGCCTCCACCCCTCCCACAGCCCCAGACCACCCTACCCACTCTGCACTGGTCGGGACACATCACACTCTTCCATTTCTTTCTCCAGAGTCCCCAAGTGGTTCTCAGACATGGATCTTTCTTTCTGTGTCCTCCCAAGACACCCAACTACCTCCCTGTGTTCAGGGCTCAGGACAGATTCAGAATGCAGCTCCCTCAGGAGATTCAAGTGGACCAAAGGGCACCTAGAAAGGAGGCAGAAGGAGCAATTTTCACTTGTCCCACCAGGAGGCCCCCAGAATATCCCTAACCCTGAGTTCTTCTGTCATGTCTCCATTTTTCCCTAGAGGTTTTACTTATTTTATGTGTGAAACTCCTATTTCCATGTGCACCTCCTTGCTGGAAGATGGCATCAGATGCCATTATATATGATTATGAGCCATTGAGTGTTTGCTCTGTTATTAAACTCAGTACATCTGGAAGAGCAGAGTTTCTTAGCCACTGGGTCATCTCTCCAGTCCACTAACAAAAGTCCCAGGCTCCAAATAACTACATCAGGCACTAGCATCCTTTCCCATTAGGGCACAGACAACTATTTCTCCCTAGAGAAAATGGGTCCAGTCAGTAGGCTACATAGAAAAACATTCAAAAAGACATACACACATCATCTACAGATCCTCATTCCCCCGTCTCTCTTAGTAGCTCCTTTTCTCTTGAGTTCTCCCTTTCCATCTGTGATCTACATGGTTTCAGCCACAGTATCCGGGGTATATCGGTCTGTGTGGGACCAAGTAAAATATAGAATATGATCACAGGGTAAATGTTTGTCACTCTCCAGCAGGAAGCCTTCCTTCCAGTAGCACTGAGAGTCTCCAAGGGCTCAGCTGCCCACAGCCAAGATATTCCAGGATGGCCCCTAGAAGAAGACCATTCTCTCAGCATCCTCAAGACAGCCCTGCCATTGCCATCGATTCCTAACTATCTCACTCTTGGACGCCTTCTGCAAGCATCCACTCTGATGCTTCAAAGAGAGTTCCCACTGGATTGAACCTGCTCTGAGTTCTCAGGGATGCCAGGCTGGCAGGTGAACCCCAAGGAAGGTTCCTGCCACCTTCCACATGGTTGTCACTAAACTGGTCCCATGTCACTCAACTGGTCTCATGGAACTTCAAAAGCTCAACCCACCCACCCTGGAAAACTGCACATCTTGCGCTTGGGCCAAAGGGTTATGAAGCCTTAAAGGGTTTCCTCTACATGCCATCCTGTCCTTCTGACGATCACCTCTGACCTAAACACCTTAATAATTGCTAAACACTGGGTCCTCTATGGACTTGCCACTGGCCTCTTACATCCGAGCTTCCCATCCAGGACACACACACACACAAACAGACACAAACACAAACACACATCCTGCAATCTTCTAGGTCACACTTTGTGGCACCAGTGACTTCTCTATTTTTCGACATGTGATCCCTGGCCAGGGCAGGGCAGGACAGGGTAGGGGGCCTTGCCGACCAGTGAACTTATTCTCCCTGTTAGGCCAGGTGAGCTAGTCAGTCAGGAGAATCCAGAAGTTTGTTGCCCACAGAGATGCTGAGCATCACAGTGAAGAGGCTTCAAAATGTAGCTGGCCTGGATGGTAAGCTGACTTCCTGGTCTCTTTGGGTAATACTTCAGAACACACCCTCCTCTGGCTGCTTCTCTTGAGATTCACCCCAGAATACAACACTGCCTTGGGCTCCTACCCACTAGGTGCATACAGCAAGGTTGCATATGACCATGATTGTGCCTTACAGACCTCTTAAAGGGTTCTGGGATATCACACTTTTCCTGACAGATCAGGTTCCTGAGATCCACCTTGAGCACAGCTGAGAGAGAGAGAGAGAGAGAGAGAGAGAGAGAGAGAGAGAGAGAGGGAATAAAGGGGGAGAGCGCACTTTGAATAAGAAACAGAAGGAAAGCCCAAGAGAACTCGAGACAGTATAGAAGGGTATGAAGGAAGTAGAGGAGGGAAGGGAAGGGCATCAATAAATAAAATGGACATGTAGAAGGAAGGCTCTCTGTCCCTGATGTCCTGATCACAGCCCAGAGAAACTGAGTAGCCTGTGTGCCTCTGTGTGTGTGTGTGTGTGTGTGTGTATGTGTGTGTGTGTGTGCGCACACAAAATATAAGCCGAGTCTTGTGCTGTACAATTTTAAACCTAGCACTCAGGGAGCAGAGGCGGGTTGAATCTGAGCTTGAGGCCAGCCTCATTGACAGGTCAAGTTCCAGGACCACCAGGCCTACATAGAGAAGCCCTGTCTCAAAAAAACAAAACCAAAAGAAATAAAAGGTAAGCAGATGAATCAACAAAATGAGATGTATACATAATAAGGAACAAAAGGGAGGCAATCCTTTCCCATGTTCCACATAAGGGTATCAAATAAACTAGTCACAAAAACACAGACACTGGTAAAGCCAAACTCTAACAGACTGGTAATAGATGAAGACAATAATGATCAATCAATTTCTAATGGGCCAACTCTAATACACACACACACACACACACACACACACACACACACACACGAAGCCCTTAAAACAGAACAACAACAACAAAACAAAAACAACAAATTGAAGAGACAGCAGGAAATAGAAGAAAAGCAGCATTGCACATCTGGTATGGTAGCTGTGCCAATAAGGGAGGACAGTGAGGTGGAGACCACCCTAGGATAAAACACAAGACCCTATTTCACATCCATAACAATAAAGGGAAAGAATGGCAATCTACAATTAGTAGATTATATAGCTAAAACTCAGGAATGGTAAGTGGTCCTGAAGAAGAAAGCAGTATAGAAAGCCTAGACAGCTAGAAACTGAACAGAGGAAACTAGAAAAGGATGTCTAGAGTCTGCCAAAACCGCTGGATCCACATTAACCAATGGTAACATACAAACCAGTAGAGCTAAGGCTTAAAGAACAGAACAGAAACAGCAACTATTACAGGTGGGAGTTTTGAGTCTAGCCAAGATGATTGCCCATCTAACAACAACAACAACAACAACAACAATAAAAACCATTACTGTCCTAAGAGTACTATAACAGAATCCCAAGTCTTTCCATGCATAATCCATAATGCCCAAACATATGAGCCCATCAGACTCAGCTACTGGAATAGGAAGAGAAGGACTTTATGGTAGACATAAAAACATTATACTCAAGAATGCATTAGAAAATAAGCCTGTGTAGTGAATGGAGGTATTTATCACAAAACAAAAACTATAAGATAAATTACTAGGAAAACTGAAAGCCTCAAAATACAATCTGTAAAGTAAAAACTTGTAAATCTAAGTTTAGCAACAATCATGTTTGAATCTATAGGTTGGATCTTAAAAAAAAACTCCCATGACCTGCATTCTATGACATTGCCTCCATGGTGGTACATTAGGAGCCTGGTAAGGTAAGTCCTTGGATCACTGAGGCTGTGACGCTGAAAGGGACTGTGAGGCCTAGGTCCTTCTCTCTCTTTTCCTTCCTGACCATGAAGGCGGTGCTTTCGCATTACTACATGCTCCTAGCACGGGGTATCTGAAACCTGAAAAATTATAAGCCAAAATAAGTCTTTTGTGTATAAAGCTTATTATATTCATTATTACACTGTGGTACTGGAGAGCTGAGTAACACAGAGGTAAACTTAATCATTAGAACAGAAAATAAGTTTAAAGGGTGGGGGTAAATATGGTGGTGTGCCTCTGTATTCCAGTACTTGGGATGTGAATAGGAGGATCAGGAGTTCATGGTCAGCCTTGATCATGTGAGGTTTTTATCAGAATCAAACAAAAAACCTGCCTGGTGTTGTAGCATTTATTCCCAGCACACAAGAAGCAGAAATTTCTGTGAGTTTGAGGACAGCCAGGTTTACAAAGAGATCACGCTATGCACAACAATGCAGTGAAACCCAGTCTCCCTCCCTGAATACCAAACACCAGCGGTTCTGGCTGCTGAGAAACATGTACTCGAAGTACCTGGAGGGAGAAAGAGCATGGATCAGGCAAGACCCAGCTGCAGCGGAAAAAGAGGTGTCCGAGCCTGAGGGCAACAGCCTAGTCAGGAGGGGACTTCTTTCCAGAGGGTCATGGCTCAGCGGAAGTGGAAGCCAAGGAGCAGAAGCCAAGGAGAGGACCGCGGAGGACCAGAACCACCTACCTGCTGGAGGAGCAGCGGTACAGGGGCTGCACAGGGTCCAAATGGCTCACTTAGGCAGAGGCTTCTGGGTCCCTGGAGTCCCTGAGACTGGAAGGTGGGAGGCCTTTGGGGACTCAGGCTTAGGTTGCCACCCATGCAGAAAGGCAGGATCTTTGGGCTCTGGAGAGGCCCATGGGCGGAGGAGGAGCTCCAGTGGGTGAGGGAGGGCGGTACCGCAAGCCAAGATGCACATGGCTGGCAGGAAGGCCTGGGTTTCCCTCGGAAATCACAACAGAATATCTTCTCTGTATCATGTAATTCATAATTATATCTTACAACCTTGTTTCAAATAAGTTGCTACCTGACAAAAGACACCACATTGCGTTATGAATGTATCAGTTAATGTTTATATACTCAAAAATATTTACTTATGTTCATTTTCTCTTTGTTCATTCGATACAAATTAAATATAACACTTAAAAATGTACCACGACCTACCATCTCTGCCACAATTGCTATTAATCTTACATCAGATTAGCTCATGAGGGCCAATCACGTACAACCAAAAGATGAAGATGTGAATCTTTATACAGTGAAGAGTAGAACATTCCCACTATTATAAGGTTCCATTATATTGTTGTTCAACAGGCACACAGATTGACACTCGACATCGAGCACCTTTTACACGGCAATCACATATTTTCCAGTTCTAGATTTTTTTGGTGTTAGGTTTGTCTGCTTGTTTTGTTTTTAAGAAAGATATATAGTCAGGAATATATAAAATATTCAGAATTTTAAAATCTTATTTCAACCAGTGTACCTCAAGACTAATTCAATCATTCATATAATGACATATTGTTCAAGGTTTAGACATAAAAAGAACATGGTTAAGGACGTGTCTAGATGCTTCATTTTTCCTTCCTTTCTTTCTCCCTTCACCCTCCTTTTTATGATACAGGGTTTACCTGTGTGCATTTGACTCTTCTTGACTCTCACTTTGTCGATCAGATTGGCCTCAGAATAACAGCAACCAAATTTCTCTTATGAATTTTTTACTATTGATAGATTTATGGCCGCTTACAGTTCTGAAATACAAATGTTACAAATATTTGTATTAAGAGGTTTTTTTTGACCTAGTCAATTTACAGCACCTTCTCCATGGTTGTGGGGAGAGCAGGAACTGCCTCTGGGTTAGAAAAGGAAGGTACAAGGAAGGGAATAACAATCAATCAGGATGTATTCTGAATAAATTATAATAAAAAAGACATTAAAAAGGAATTGTTTTCTGATGGGCATGGTGGCACAAGCCTTTAATTCTAGCATTCAGGAGGCAGAGGTAGGTGAATCTCTGTGAGTTTGAGGCCAGCCTTGTCTACAAAGTGAGTCTAAGACAGCCAGACCTATTAAACAGAAAAACTCTGTCTGGGAAAAAACTTAAAAAGAGAATTTTTTTAAAGTATGAGATTAATTTTTAAACTATACACCAATGTAGATGATCAATATATATGATAATAACATTTCTTTTCACACTAACCTTTCATGTCTTATATATCAAAATGTTTCAACAGGACTGAGAGTGTTGGCGAAAACATCTTATATGAAAATCAAAATGTTTCTTCTTCTGTCTATATTTTCATAATATCAACCACATCAACTGGTGAGCATTCATGAAATGAGTTAAGAAGAGTGAAGTTCTTTCAGAATAAACATGGATTTACCATATTTGTATTCTCTGGATTAAATATAAGATGTGTCCTTTTGTATAAAGGATTGTCACATTAGGTAAGTTAGGCAAACTTCCTGCCAATATTACATTAATGTAATGGTTTTACTAACAACTCAAAAAATGGGAAAATGTAGAGGGAAAAATGTAGCTTGCCAATCCTTACAGAATTGAATATTTCTCAAATACATACCTAAATTTAAGTAGTATAATTACAACCTCCAAATTGCTTTTTAAAAAGAATATGCTTAGTGGAATGCTTTTTTTTATAAAAAAAAAATATTCCATGGAATTCAATCTAGTTTTAAGTACTTTAAGGTACAAAATCTTGATAAAATACATTTTAATAGATGATCTTAATAACTTACCCTAATTAAATTATATTTTACAGGGTAAATCCTATTAATTATTCAGATGAGCTTGTCTTCTCATAACTTTCTGCACACTCGGCCTCCACTAATTTTACTTAAGATGAATTTCCCTCCTCTTTACATTTCTGTTTCAATTGAGATCGCAGAGAATTTTAAGAGCTCATGAATGTGATTTCTTCAAAATAAAATATGATTACACCATATACTTTTAATTTTTTTAACCCAAAAGTCACATATCTTCACTCATAAACACTTCAAATATTGCAATTTTGGAATTTCAAGGAATAATCTCTGTTTCTGTTTGTGTGTGTGTGTGTGTGTGTGTGTGTGTGTGTGTGTGTGTGTGCCACTAGAGACTTAATGTACATTTGTGGTTTTTTATGGCAACAAATTATATTTCAGCTAAACTTTAAGTTCAAATGTCTTAGTGAAAAGGTGGTGTTGTCATACATGATTGTGTTGGTCCTTAATGAGGAAAGCTATGAAACACATAGTGATCAGGGAACAATAAAACGTGAGAGTACATGTCATTGGCAACTTCTTGTGTGTCGTGTCTCCAAACCTTAATTATGGCCTTTGCACTTAGATATCTACAATGTTTTAAGAATTATTCATACTAGAGTTCAAACAGTCAGCATGTGTCTTTTTGGGGTTAGAACATTTCTCAAACATTGGTGATTTATTAATGATCATCAATTACAAAGATTATCTAAAATGTTAGTGTGCACGTTTCAGAAATGAAAAAAGTTATTACATCATATTACACTACAAATGTCAAGCTAAATGAGACATACAAGTGACCACAGAAGACACTGCAAAGGAGGATCAGTGTAGGAGACAGAATTCTAGGAAAACATGAGGGTGGAGATCAGAGCTGGTGAGAGTAGGAGAAGTCGAACAGAAAGTTTGAAAGGAAAAGAAAAACCATAGATGGAGGCATCTCTGTGACAAGCTGGAGGCCTAAGACAGGGTAGGCTTCTGGGAGTGTATGGAGACGATTTAGCTGAAACATGTAGTTGTAGGAGTCATGGAGACTCAAGAGGCTGAACTCTGATTAGATAGGACTTCTAATGGAGGGAGAGTAACATCAACCCATCCACAAAGGGATCGACCTAAAATTTACCCAGAGATAAATATAGACCAGAGGGTGAGGAAATTTCCCACCTATGCTGGTCACAACCTGCAACCCATCCCATAGGATAGAACCAACCCTGACCCTACTGTGGATACTCTGCTATGCTTGCGGATTAAAGTCTAGCATTGCTGTCCTCTGAGAGGCTCCATCCAGAAGCAGATCAAAACAGATGCTAAAACTCACAGTGAAGTTCAATGATTCTTGTGGAAGAGTCAATGGGAAGGCTAGAAGGTTGTGGAAGGTTCAGGGGCATCACAGGAAGATCACCAGAGCCAACTAACATGGGCCTCAGTGTCATATTTCTAGTTCTTAAGCTCTAAAGCCAGAGCCCACCTCTGCCTCAAATACACCAGGGGAATTGCAGGGCTTTTTACTTACTGCCCTTGTCCTCCTGTCTCTGATATGCTGAGATCACAGCTCTCAGCTTGGCTGCTAGTTGAAGATGCTGGAAGAGATAGTGGCCTGAGTCTGGTTCCTCACCAGCTGGCTTGGTTCTTCTACTTAATTTGGAATTATGAGTAAGAAGAAGATGCCCATCTAGTGCTGACAGTTCTGGGACCTCACACCTATGTCCTACGGGGTAGACTGGCAGACCTAGAAATTCTCACCTCCTGGGCCTAAGAACTAGGGACCTATTGCTTCAGCTTTAGAAGCCAACAGCTCTCCATTCTCAGGTTGGAGGCTATTTCTCTAGGTTTTAACCAACAGAATCCCTGGTACTTGCCAGCTATCTTAATACGCAGGTCACCATCCATCAGCAATGATCGCAGCAACAGCCACAGGCAGCGTTATAAGTATTGCATATCCCAGATGGGCCTCAGGTTCTAGGACAACTCTTGGATCTATGGTAACTAGTTTTACAGCTATTGTTCCATGGTCAACACTGAGGAGAGTTGACTACATGGGTTCCCTTGGATTTCTAAAAGAAGCTGTTGGGTCAGACATTGTTTGGTGGACAGGAACTTTAGGAAGCAGAGATTTATTTTGGCAGGAAGCACCTGGGGTCAAAGTGTAGCTTTCCTGAGGCTTTTGTGTATTGGGCATGGCTGTGAACTTGTCATTTTGGTGGTGGGGATGGACTGAGAAAGAGTGTCACTATATAATCCTGGTTAGCCTTGGAACTCACATTGTAGAGCAGGCTTCCCTTAAAGTGAGAGAGACCCTTTCGCATCTGACTACAGGGTGCTGGGATTAAGTTAGTTTGTGCCATTTGTCCTAAATCAGCTAGCTTATCTTAGAAAGGCAGTCTAGCAAGACGATAGGCTGGCAGTCCCCCACTGAGACAACCAGACACGAGGAACAAGTCTAAAGTTCAAAACGCTCTGGTCCCTAAAAATTTAGTTTACTTAAAGGAAAAATAAACATTAAAATATGTATCAGTGCTGGCCAGTGGTGACATATGTCTTTAATCCCAGCACTTGTGAGGCAGATGCAAGCAAATCTCTATGAGTTTGAGGACAGACTAGTCTACAGAGTGAGTTCCAGGACAGTTAGCACTAAAAAGAGAAACACTGTCTTGTTAAAGCAAAATATAGAGAGAAAGGGATGGAGGGAAAATTTACTTACAATAAAGGCCTATCCCTTCCATTGGTGATGTTCAGATGTATTTATTTGCGTATTGCGATTTAGCCACATTCTCTAAAGAGAAGGATTATTTAACATCTCCATGAGAATGCCCAAGATATGTTTTAGAAAGAAGAAAACAGCGCACAAGGTTTGGGCAGAGACCAGCGAGGGAGATGAAACCAGATCCTAGACTTATTGTATATAAGATGAAGTCAAATGTCAGTTCCACAAATGTCTGGGCTTAGATCCATGTCCTGAGGAAGCTTCTGGAGAAATTTCAGAAAAGAAAGGATAGTCCTGGCTGTTCTGGTGACTGGGTATGAGTAAGGGACTCCTTGAAGTTTTACACTCTTCCACACAGAGAGCTGACCAGAAGAGCCACAGCTGCTCTGGAGAAGATGCAAATGTGATGGAACGTCCTGGCCCTCCTCAGAGAAGACAACTGAACAGGAGAAACAAAGCTTTGGATATGTTTTATTAAGCAGCTGAAGGCAGACAATACCAGAATTGATGCTACCCAATGCCTGTGAATGAGACAGCAGAATTCTGTACTTTCAAGAAAAAAAAAGAAAACAGAATCCAAACCATGACCATGCTCCTGCCAGTTTTGCATTCAATACTATTTTCATGTTGGTATTTCCTCCCAGGTGACATCAAAAGGTCTACTCAGCTGTGAAATGTTTGGAAGGGCTTGAGTTTTGAAAGCAGTTGGCCTATTCCCAAGGCTCTTTCAAGTCCCCCAAGTTTTCTTCTCCGGGGGTACAAGGGCAGATCACAACATTAAGATTCTATGGTTTCGGGGTGGTCCTCGATCTGCTGTTTAGTTTAGTGCTTTTCTGAGCCTGAGAACTTAAAATTTTTAGGGCTACCTAACAGCCAGTGAGCTGTGAAGGGTGTATGCTGGAGATGGGCAGTCACAGGGAGGCTCCAAGAGTGGGAACTTCTTAAAACAGTAGCAGCCAGCTAGGACAAGCAATCCCCAGTACAATCAAACTCCTGAGTCCCTGTGCCTACTTCCTCATCTGCCTATGGATTTCCTGCTAAGAGGAAGAGTCGGGGTTGTGAATGTGTTCTGCTGAAGAGAAACAAAGGTAATGGCACTAGTTTTGTCATGGGAGGCTTGTGTGGGAGCAGGCAGTAACCATAATTATTCAGCTACAAAAATGCCTGCAGGCCTCAAGAGTACACCATTATTGGTTTTTATGAGCCACCAGCCTTAGCACACATGGACTACATAGAGAGTTCCAGGCCATCATTCCCTTTTCCCTTCCAACATGCTATTTCAGATTCTGCCTAAGAGAATCTGGATTCCTGTTCCCAGTATGCAGGGACAGGTATAGCTAGACCTTGTCCTTTTGCCCAGGAGACTAGGGCAGCTCCATAGGATCTTTGAGTTAGTGGAGAATGTCTACAGATGCCATTATTCATTAACCAGTGCATTCCTGTTACTTTGGAAACTACTGGAAGGCCTGGCTCTGCTTCTGTTCCACCTAATTTGAGTGCCTTATCTTGCTCAGCCTCTGGGGAACAATTAGCAGGGGAGCAGTTTCCATTCCTTTCCCACCACCTTCCTCATTGTTTTACTGATAGTGTGCATTAGGGAGTCATTCTCCAGAGAAAAGCCAGAGCTGGCAACTCATTTCAGTCTATGGTACAGCCAAAGCATAGGCCAGGGCAGGGCAATCACTATATCCAAGGTGCAGCATGGGGATAGGAGAGGCACAGTTGGTCCTGTGCTAGCCTCACCATTTCACAGTCCTTCTAGGTTGAGGGTGCTTAATTGGAGTAAAGTAAAGGTCATCTGTGGAACATCTTAGCTTCAGTAAATCCACGTTTGATACTAACAGGGTTCAGTAGGTGTATGAGTGCTCAGCTCAGCCCTAAAACTGCAGTAATAATTTTCCTGGTTCCTGTTGGGGATGTTGAGATTCAATTAAACCTTGAATCACAGCCCTAAGTTTCGGTTCTTTCAGATACTGTCTCCTTCTCAGCAAGGGAGTTTATGAGCGAATGATTTTCACAGAGCTGGAGAACACAGCAGGGGAATTCCTTTTGATTCTACAATATTCAAATCAAACAGGAGGTCTTCAAGGAGTGTCTGAACTCATATAATAAAGTAAATGGTCAGGCTATGTTGGTATAGCACCTGTCTTAGCCATTTCAGACTACATATTATAACACCACAGAGCAAATACTAGGTAGTGTTGTCTCCCGTCTCTGTGATTTGAGAAGGTAGATGATAGAGACAGAGAGAGAGAGAGAGAGAGAGAGAGAGAGAGAGAGAGAGAGAGAGA
>CAJRSG010005651.1:62981-73542 GCA_907169655.1 Acomys percivali
AGAGAGAGAGAGAGAGAGAGAGAGAGAGAGAGAGAGAGAGAGAGAGAAGAAAGAGAGTAATGGGGGAAACAGAGAACTGGATGGAGACAGCAACAGGAACAAAGGCAGACACAAAAAACACACACACACATTCCTCATGACCTAGCTGTTCCACTTCTTGTAATATTCCCAGAAAATGGTCCACCATACAACGAGGACATGTGGTCAACCATGTTCATAGAAGCCTTATTAATAATAGCCAGAAGCTGTAAACAGCCAAAATGTCCCTCAGTTGAAGAACGGATAAAGAAACTGTGGTATATTTACACTATGGAATACTACACAGCCATTAAAAACAAGGAAATCCTGAAATTTGTGGACAAATAGATGGGACAAGAAATGGTCATATTGAGTGAGTTAACCCAGAAGAAGAAAGACTCCTATGGTATATACTCACTTAATTTGGGCACTACCCCCAAAGTCATGTCCCATAAAAGTCTTCACTTACCAGGAGTTGGGATAGATTTGAAGACATCCTTCTGAGACGTTAGGTAAGAGTAATATAGGGGTTGGGGAAATAGAAGGACCTAGATGGTCCTAAAAACCTACAAGAAGAACATCGCAATGAGTGGATTTGGTCCCAGGGAGGGGTCTGCTCAAACTATTGCACTAACCAAGCACAAAACAAGTTTAAACATCAAATCCCTACTCTGATATAACCAATGGACAAGACATGTTCCACAATTAGGTGGAAAGTGGGGACTGACTCTGACATGAATTCTGGTGCTCTATATATGACCACATCCTCTTGGCAGGAAGGCCTGATAGCACTCAAACAAAGAATAATCAAGCTACCAAATAGAGACTTGATAGCCTATGTCCATATAGTGGGGGAAGAGGTCGCCCTCACTCTTAGACCTAAAGGAGGGGAATAGGGTGAAAACGGGAGGACATGAAGAATGGGAGGATAAAGGTGATGGGATAACAGATGAGGTGTAATCTGAATAAATAAAAATAAATAATATTTAAAAAGTCACAGAAAGATTATATATATACATATATATATATATATATATATATATATATATATATATATATAGAGAGAGAGAGAGAGAGAGAGAAGCTTGTGGTCTTTCCTTCTTCCTTTTCCTGCCTTACCACCATTTTGATCAGATTAGTGTCCAGTCCTCAACAAACCATTGTAACCTGCTAACAGTTCCACATCCAAATGCCTCATGTTGTCAGGACTACCAGGTTTGTGCATGGAGCCCAGATCTCGAGTCTGTTACCAAGTACAGTTTTAACTGATGCCTGATGTCCTTTTCCTCTGGTTTGTGGGTCATATAATTTGGGCAGAGGCAGTAGAACAAGCCCAGGTGCTGTCCCTGAGAGTTATAAGAGATGCTTACAGACATTTTGATCTTCTTTTGTGAGACACAGATGACCATACTTCACTGTCCTCTAGACATTATGTGGAAATGCCTTGGTGGCTGTGGGAGTGGGTGTTGCCCTAGGTCTCTGTTCTTCAGTACTCATAGAGAGCAAAAGCACATGCTGACGTGTGGTAAGCCCAACTTTATGTGCTCATCTTAGTGTGAGGACTGTTGGTTACACGGCTCAGTATTGCCCAGTATGACTGATAATGGCTCTAAGATCATGAATGGGAGTCTGTCTATCTACTACTATTCATGACACATACAAAAACTGTCTTATGTGCATATTCGAAACTTTATTTTCTAGGCATATGCAAAAATAGTAAAAATAAACTATCAAGGTTCATCATTTCCCCAGACATCTTTTTGATTCATGATCCCTGGGTTCTCCATGAGAACCTTCTCTGCTGTTGTTCTCCTCTCTGTACTCTGCATAGGGAAGTCCTTGACACCTCTAGTGGAAATGGGAGGTCCTTAAAGGGCTAGACAAACAAGAGAGGGAGCTTGAGTATATGCATACTGGTAACTGAAGTCTTCAGGCTGTGTCCAAGAAATTGTAGTCCAGAGTACACAAGGACAGACAATCCAGATTATACTCATCTCAGAGTCACATCACAAGGTCTTAAGGCATATGTCCAGGATCTAATATGATGAGGGTTGGACTCTTGAAATCCACAAGACAGACTAGTCCTTTGCCAAAGTTTCAGCACATAAGAAGTGACAGGACTGGTCGTAGGGTGCCGCCTTTTGTCCCATTTCTACATTATTCTCACACCCAGGAATCCTTTCCTGAGGGAATTATGTATGTCAACATGTTCTACAATGCTGACTTACCATTCCATAGCAAGAACCTTTGATGCATGGAGGCAGAAGGTGCAGTGGCAGGACTTCAGAAGCGTCAGATATTGGGAGCCCTTGAGTAGGGTCTGGTGGGGACTTCAGGGAATTTGGTTGCTTCAGAGAGACTGGATGAACTCTGGCTTTCCTATTACATGTTCAGATAGATATTGACACTCAGGAGTAATAAGAAAGGATCAGCTCAGGTCAGGGAACATCCTGAAACTATGGGACTAATGTGTAGATATGGAACTATGAGCCAACAGCTCACTCCTACAGTCTACCCCACTGAGCCCTGGCTCATATCCCATCTGTAGGAAGGGAACTGGGTAAAACAAAGTCCTCTTCCTCTAAAGCCCAGAGAACGACTTCTACTGAAGTTGATGTTTTATGATTTGGACAGGGTTGAATATGACCTTCATTGTTCATGCCTTTATCTTAACACTGGGAGGCTCTCTACAGGCTACCAGGCGGCACCACTGTGCAGAGGGCAGGGATCCTCCAGTGGTTTAGGTTTCACCCTTCGTAGGATATTTGTATTATTGACACTGCCATCAGAGCCCCCAATGAGTAACTGAAAGCTCTTTAATTCCCAACATGTGAATTGGACTTAGAATAATATACTAGTTTGTCAAATGTTTCTAACAGCGCATTTCAAAACACCACTATTAAGATAAAAAGGACAAAAATCATATAACATTTGTGCTATACTTCACATTTAGTACACAGTTCTAAAAGAAATTCTCAGTAATAATTTCTGCTGAAGAGGTTGTCTAACCACACTTCATGTCTAGATTTAGTAACGTCACATGCTGTGTCATTTTATTTCATCTTACCGTGTTCTCTTCGTTCAATCTCCTCTTCACCAACCATCCAGGGTCCCTTTCTTTGTTCACAACAGGTTACTAGCCCTGATTTTGGAACAGAAACACCTGTGGATTAAAACAGACACACAAATACACTATTCAACATAGCTGGGTATAAGCACAGGGTTGTGACAAACAGAGAAGATGGAAAAAATAAAATACACATGCGTGACTTCCTAGTTCTCATTTTCCTTCCACTAAGTTTTAGACACTTCATAACTAAGTACATTTAAAATTTCTGTATTCTTTTTCTAAATTACATTATAAAAACTAAAAAATATGAATGCCAAAGTGGATTTAAACATAAGTGCTACAGCCTACCAGTACAAAAAGCATAAATGATTAAATTATCATTATGTTAAACATAAAAACATGATAAATGGACATAAAATGTTAGTTATACATAAGACAACAACCAATACCTGCAGAAACATAAGACATAAATTATGCAGTGAATGTCATGTACATATATTACTAGAACATTTAGACAACAATAAGATGAAGTAAAAATTATGGAATACAACTATTCTCACCCACAGAAGCCTGATTGTTGTAATTCTCCAACATGACATCTCTGTACAAAGACGTTTGAGCAGAGTCCAGACATTTCCACTCCTCCCTGGAGAAGTTTATAGCCACATCCTTGAATGTCAGTAAGCCCTGACATTAAAGATAATCATATCTCCTTATGAGCACTGGATAATTTCTATATATGACACAATGAAAGAATAGTTAATTATAAAGCTTGTTCTGCTATCAATAAAAATATGTGTAAATTTTTGATAAATTTGAAAAATCATGTTCTTAACAAAGAATACTCTTGACTTCTCTGCAAAGATCCAATAGACGAGTGGGTCTCAACCTGTGGGTTATTACCCATTTGAGGATCAAATGACATGATCCTCACAATAATCAAATGGTCACCATTTAAGCCAACAGGAAGAATGGATATTTACTTTAAGATTCATAGCAGTAACACATTTACAGTTATAAAGTAGCAATAAAAATGAATTCATAGTTTGGGATTACTACAATATTTGGAATGTCTTAAAAGTTTGCAGTATTAGGAAGGGTGAAAACTATTACCTACAGCCTCAGATGAAAGACAGATGAAATATTGTCTTTCTTCACAGATAAATAACCACCCAATCTCTTCTCAATAAAAATTGTGTATGTACATTCTTCTTTGATATCAAATTTTTTATTTTTTCAAATTATGTTTTCATTTATACATGTATTCCTGAAAAATATTAAAGGAGAATGGAAATAAAGCTGGATTAAGTACACAAGTGGCATAACTTGTACTCAATTAATACAGATATTCAATTGAAAAATAGTTTCAGAAGTTTAATTCAGCATAGTGAGAGTTTGGAAGATCTGACAATGAAGTATTTCTGTAAGAATAACCAACTTTTCCCAGACCCACACATAAATGTTTACCTGAGAAGCCATCTCTCCTTTCCCCTTCTGAATGGAATGTCTCACAAATGTTTATATGAACATTTCACCTTCTAAAAGCCACTCTGTATTTAAAGGCAGCAGATTTTCCCTTTCCCTAGTAAACTTGAAGAGTGGAAAGCAGGAATCAAAAGTGGCCACCCTTCCTGAATTTTGCCAGTGAGATGCAAAAACCATGAACAGTCCTACAGGTTGAAAAAACAAAGAGGACACTTTCCTGAATTGAGGTGCTCTGTTTTCCCACCAGATTATATATTTCTCTACAGACTTACTTGTTTGGCTGCGGTGACTCCTATATACATAACAGAGTCAAATTGGCATTTTAAATGAAGATGAGCACAGCTGACAGTTAAATTTCTATTGCCTATTCTCTCTCTTTTGCCTGAGAGAGTTTATTGGCACCTATACTTGAAATAATTGCCAGAATGTGGGAGGTAATCCACACGTGAAAGTATGTTTTGTCTTGGGTAAGCAATCTAGTTGCTGGGAGCCAAGAAAAAACACACAAATCAATTTCTGTTTCACCATTGTCTCCACTGAGATATTACATTTGGTTTCCATGTCCCATTCTAAAATATTATGGTTACATAGAATGAGTCTGTAAAAAAAACAAACAACACAAACACACACACACACACATACACATAAGTACCTGTGCTCACAAGCACACATAGGTACACACAGAGCATGTTGTTCTCATGAATACTTTTGGGCCATGTTAGACGCTATAGGAGTCCCAAAAAGAAAAACATTCTGAACTTTTCTCTATCTCTATGTGGCAGAGAGAATGAATGGAGCTTCTCTGTATGGAAGGATTCAACTGCCTGTGTTACTACTCACCTTGGGATTCTAAGGACAGTCTACCTCTTGTTCATTACATGAGCATCCTCTCGTCCCCCCAGCTGGCCATGAGCTAGATACCTTTCTGCCACAAACCCATAGCTGTGCTGAGGACCAGATTGTCCTTGTAATATACTGGGATCCTTCATACATCACTTATGTCATCTGGATCTGCCTCCTATGATTTCAATCTACACAGGATTCTGTGAACTGCAAGAGTGTCTTAAGGGTACTAGTCAATCGCAGTCATCCTCACAACATGGTTTCACAATCTCGCAAACAGACTGTGAAAGACATATTCATAGTAGTTTTTGAATAAATTTAATCATCAGAGACCAATAAGCCCAGAGATAGTATGAATGGCTAGGAACAGATCCAAAACAGCCATCATCCCAAGGTGAACCTCTGGTCCATCATGTCTCAGAGCTCACTGACACCCTCAGTGTCATATTTCTAGTTCTTAAGCTCTAAAGCCAGAGCCCACCTCTGCCTCAAATATACCAGGGGAATTGCAGGGCTTTTTACTTACTGCCCTTGTCCTCCTGTCTCTGCTATGCTGAGGTCACAGCTCTAGGCTTGGCTGCTAGTTGAAGATGCTGGGAGAGATAGTGGCCTGAGAGAGAGAGAGAGAGAGAGAGAGAGAGAGAGAGAGAGAGAGGGAAAGAAAGAGAGAGAAGCTTGTGGTTTTTCCTTCTTCCTTTTCCTGCCTTACCACCATTTTTATACATTAGTGTCCAGTCCTCAACAAACCATTGGAACCCGCTAACAATTCCACATCCAAATGCCTCATGTTGTCAGGATACCAGGTTTGAGCATGGAGCCCAGGTCTCCAGTCTGTTAACAAGTACAGGTTCCACTGATGTCTGATGTCCTTTTCTTCTGGTTTGTGGGTTATGTAATTTGGGCAGAGGCAGTAGAACAAGCCCAGGTGATGACCCTGGGAGTTATAAGAGATGCTAACAGACATATTGATCTTCTTTTGTAAGACACAGATGACCATACTTCCTTGTCCTCTAGACATTATGTGAACCTGCTTTGGTGGCTGTGGGAGTGGGTGTTGCCCTAGGTCTCTGGTCTTCAGTACTCACAGAGAGCAAAAGCACATGCTGATGTGTGGTAAGCCCATCTTTATGTGCTCATCTTAGTGTGAGGACTGTTGGTTACACGGCTCAGTATTGCCCATTATGACTGATAAAAAACTGTTTTATGGGCATATTCCAAACTTTATTTTCTAGGCATATGCAAAAAATAGTAAAAATAAACTATCAAGGTTCATCATCTCCCCAGACATCTTTTTGATTCAGGATCCCTGGGTTCTCCATGATAACCTTCCCTGCTGTTGTCTTCCTCACTGTACTCTGCATAGGGAAGTCCTTGACACCTTAAGTGGAAATGGGAGGTCCTTAAAGGGCTAGACAAACAAGAGAGGGAGCTTGAGTATATGCATACTGGTAACTGAACTCTGTAGGATGTGTCCAAGAACTTGTAGTCCCCAGCACACAAGGACAGACAATCCAGACTATACTCATCTCAGAGCCACATCACAAGGTCTTAGGGCACATGGCCAGGATCTAATATGATGAGGGTTGGACTCTTGAAATCCACAAGGCAGACTCGTCCTTTGCCAAAGTTTCAGCACATATGAAGTTACGGGACTGGTCGTAGGGTGCTGCCTTTTGTCCCCTTTCTACTTTTTTCTCACAACCAGGAATTCTTTCTTGTGAGAATTATGTATGTCAACATGTTCTACAATGCTGACTTACCATTCCATAGCAAGAAGCTTTGATGCATGGAGGCAGAAGTTGCAGTTGCTGGACTTTAGAAGCGTCAGATATTGGGAGTCGTTGAGTAGGGTCTGGTGGGGACTTCAGGGAATTTGGTTGCTTCAGATTGACTGGATGGACTCTGGCTTTCCTATTACACGTTCAGGTACATATTGACTCTCAGGATGATAAGAATGGGTCAGCTCAGGTCATGGAACATCCTGAAACTGTGGGATTAATGTATAGATATGGAACTATGAGCCAACAGCTCACTCCTACAGTCTACCCCACTGAGAACTGGCTTATATCGCATCTGTAGGAAGGGAACTGGGTAAAACGAAGTCCTCTTCCTCTAAAGCCCAGAGAACGACTTCTACTGAAGTTGATGTTTTATGATTTGGACAGGTTTGAATATGACCTTCATTGTTCATGTCTTTATCTTAACACTGGGAGGCTCTACGGAGGCTACCAAGTTGCACCACTGTGCAAAGGGCAGGGATCCTCCAGTAGTTTAGGTTTCACCCTTCGTAGGATATTTGTATTATTGACACTGCCATGAGAGGCCCCAATGAGTAACTGAAAGCTCTTTAATTCCCAACATGTGAATTAGACTTGTCCTTTTTTTCCAGGTTGACACCTCTGTCCTCCAAATACAGCAGTGTTTACACTGTCCTTTCCTACCACTGCATTATTGGTTGCACATCTGCCAGGTCTTTCATGGATCTCATCCTGAAGCATCCAGCTGGTTATATGTCCCAGTTTGTGACAGACACTAGTGCTGACCCCAAAGTAGTGTGGCAGATTCTTCTAAAGATACAGTGGAGATATCTGTATCTGTTAGAATAAGCATCTGCCTGTAGGATTCAGCCCTGTCCTTTACAGTTATATCCAATCACTTCCATATGCAGAACTTCATTGCCCACCACACTTGGGTTGCACCTTTTAACCTCTTTGATGTTCTCAGGTGCCCTGTTCTTGTATGCATGTCCCTTCCTTGTACCTCTCAGAAGGGCCTTCAGTCCTTTCATCTCTACTAATTTAGGATAATAATCCCCAGGTACCCATACAGGTTTTCTGATCTGCATCTGGTGGCTTCTATTACTTTCAAGGCCTGCCCAGGTAGAAATATATCTGTCGATCGCATACTAGCAATTCTGCTCAATTGCACTTCATCTCAGCACTGTGTCTTCATAAAGCCGTGTTACTTTGCAGTGAGTATTGCCTTTCCTGTTTAAGTCTAGTCCATGGCAATAGAGCCTTCATCATCCTTTGTAAATTAGTGGCTCCGCAGAGGAAAGGAAGCTGGAATGTGCCTGACACCTGAGGACAAATGTGATTTCTAGAACAGGGAGGTGACTTGACTTTCCACAGGCATGGAACATTGTTTGAAGTGAGTAAGGCTGTCATGGGTAAGAAAATGAACAGTAGTCTGTTGAAAGCAGACTCATGTCATGCTGGGGAGAGCAGAGAGGAGGATAAGAGCAGGAGGTAAAAGGTCCCACCACACACCTTGTGTACTTGAGGCAGAGTTTGGCTCTGGCTGCTGGTTTTGTGAAGTAGAATTGTGGCACTGAGGGCCGGAGGGCTCTGACCTGTGATGGGTGAGAGACTCATCTTGGGACACTGGCTCTTTTGGTTCTGTTTCTAGACATTCACAGGATCGCAGGGTCTGTGTGCTTATTTGTCTCTGGTCCTAAGACTTAGCCTTAAACGACTATGAAGATGCCTGTCCCACTCTCTTTGGGATGTAGTGACACCATTTGAGTGAGGCTGTGTGACAGATGCACTTGAGAAACGCATGCAACTCACAGAGTTCTGTGTAAATTGAAAATACAAGAAGCAGATCCTGATAAATAAGTGATGTGAGAAGGACCCAGGAAATTACAAGGACAATCCGGTCCTCTGACCACAGCTATGGGTTTGTGTGTAAGATGTTTAGCCCATGGTCAGCCTGAGGGGATCATAGGATGTTCATGTAATGAATGAGAGGTAGAATGTACATGGAATTCGAAGATGAGTAATAACTCAAGGAGGTCCTACATGGAGATGAATCCTTCCATCCAGAAGAGCTACAGTCCTTCTCCCTGGCTCTTAACAATGTAGAAAAATTCAGAATTCTTTTCAGTTATTGGTGAACTTAAGATCTGCCATGTCTAGAATTTATGCATGAGATAAACAAGTGTGTGTGTGTGTTGTTTATTTGTTTGTTTTGTTACAGGACATTTCTATGCATCCTGATATGGAGGAATGCCTTGAGTGGGTATAACAGCTGCCAGTAAAAAGCTGTTTGGCCAATCAACTGGGCAGAAGGACAGGAAGTGGAAAGGAGGAATTTCTGGGTGAGAAGCATGAGGAGGATGGTGGGAAAAAACTAGATGGAGGGAAGATAATCCACCCGGGAGTTATCACACTGGCAAGGTATTAGTTTATGTGTTGGGTTTAAGGGTATTAAGATTAGAGTAGCTCACATTCTGCCCAGCCTAGTGCTTGCAGATTAAACATAAACCACAGTTTCTGTGTCTGTCCTTTGGAAACCAGCTGGTTAAAAAAACTAATGGCTTAATAATTTACTGTGTTAAATAATGTAGGAAGAATAAAGGTACATCCACAGTCTGGAGCTTGCTTTCTAGATTTGTCTTTTCTCAAAATCCTGGACATCTTCCTTCCTCTGCCTCACAAGAGCCAGAATTAAAGAATGTGTAACCACACTCAGCCTCAATGGTGAGCATATTGGAGGTAATTGCATATAAAGATGCCACCAATTATTAAACCAATGATTTTATATCTCACAATGTATCCATATCAAATCTAATCTCCATAAGAAATAATACATTCTATCTTTCTTTAACTTCAAGCCTGTTTTACAGTATATTTCTAATTGCCTTTAGTGTGCCATAAGTTTAGATAATCTTAGATGAAGTGTGTTTTTTTACTAAGACAAGGCAATTTTCTATGTAGGTTGTATTAATTTAACCATATATAATACAGTTTGTAAACTTTCTCTTCGTTAGACCTACATCCTCAAATTCTGAAATTTATGAATCCTTACATCCATGGAATATGGCCTTAATATGTAATTTTTTGGCAAAATTAAAGAGAAATAAAGGAAATGTATGAAAACTTCCCACCAAACATTGAGGCACTATTTGAGTTCTTATTAGTTGTTTCTTTGGAGACTAATGAGAAACAGTATGGGTAAAATTTGCAATAGATCAAAATGATTCTGCCTGTTTCATGCAGCATTTTCTTTTTAGAAATTGAATGATAAAATATTGGTTTGTAAAGTTGCCTATGATATAATTGTATTTGAATCCCCAGTTTAGCATAAAGTATCAAGTAGGAAGATGTTACAAGAACATAAAGACCAGCTGCCTTCAGTAACAGC
>CAJRSG010005665.1:59-14433 GCA_907169655.1 Acomys percivali
GTGTGTGTGTGTGTGTGTGTGTGTGTGTGTGTGTGTGTGTGTGTGTGTGTGATTTTCTCATTGCTGTGACAAAATTACCAGAGGAAGGAACTTGAAGGAGGAAGGGTTTTCTTGGACCCACAGTTCAAGGATGCCGTTCATCGTGGAGGGAAGGCACAATGACAAGAGCTTACAGCATCTGCTGTCAGTGCAGGTCCCCAGCTATGGTCTGGTGTCTCACACATTTACAGCGGATCTTCACCTCTCAATCAACCTAACCTACACGCTTCCTCACAGAGATGCCCAGAGGTTTCTCTCCCAGGTGATTTTAGAGGAGGTGCCTGAGGAGGTCAGAGGTCTAAGTCACGCTTCTTTCTCAATCCCTCTCATTATTATTATTATTATTATTATTATTATTATTATTATTATTACTACTACTACTACTACTACTACTACTACTACTACTACTTCAAGATCTTTCACTGAACCCAGAACTCATTGCTTTGCCTAGACTAGCTGACCAGAGTGCTGCAAGGCATCACCTATCTGCGCCTCCCCGAGTGCTGGGTTTACAGATGCACATCTCCAAGCCTGGCTGGGATGCTGGGGATGGAGCTCTGGTCCTCATGCTTATAACCTCTAGAGCTCATATCCACTGAGCCCACATTTCATTTTTTGATGACCTACTGTCTTAGTTGGGGGCTTCTATTGCTGTGATGAAACATTGTGACCAAGGCAGGTTGGTGAAGAAAAGATGTATTTGGCTTATACTGCCACATCGCTCTTTATCAAATAAAGTCAGGGCAAGACCTCAAGCAGGGGCGGGGATGTCATGGAGACAAGAGCTGATGCATGATGCAGAGGCCATGGAGGGGTGTGATTATTAGCTCCTCATGGCTTGCTCAGCCTGCTGTTTTATAGAACCTGGGATTACCAACCCAGGGATGGCACCACCCACCATGGGCTGGGCCTTCCCCCATCAATCACTAATTAAGAGCATGCCTTATAACTGGATCTTATGAAGGCATTTTCTCAAGTGAGGTTCTCTCCTTTCAGAGAACTCTAGCTTGTATCAGGTTGGCATAAAACCAGCCTACTAAAAACCATACCTACTAAAGCAGAGGCTAAACCTTCAGAGTCCCTGGGCATCTTTCCAGTGAGGATATTGAGGGTATGGGAGGGATGGGCAACATAATGACTACAGAAATAATTTAATTAGAGAGATAAACACACACAGGCATATGCACATGCTTACACACACACACACACACACACTCATACACACAGAGCCTCGGACTGCTTCATCCCATGTAGAGTGAGTGTCAGGAGGTAGGTTAGGAAAAGGTGAGGCTTTGACATCTGTACAGTACAGAAATGCATGTTTGACTACAAGGGCACAGTGGGTCAGGGCAGTATCCCAGCCTGATCTGTGCCACTCTGACCACGGAAGCAGAATGTAGCCATAGCATATAAGCAGCCACACAGATATAGCATCAGAAGAAGTCTGTGCTGGCTTTGCAAGATTCTACAAATAAGACGCATGGCACAGTTGATTTACTCCCTCTTATTACTCCTGGGAAGATACACATCAGAGTGGAAATAAATTGGCTCTGTCTGGGGCCCAAGTTTCTCAAGTGGTATCCTAGGATACAGTAACTCTTAGAGATCCACACTTCATCAGCATCCCCTTTGGGGATAGGAAAGGGTCCCAGACTACAGGACATTGCTAAGAAAGGGACATCAGGCTGCTGAGCTGAACAACATGGGTTTGCACAGCAGGAGCCTTCTGGTGCAATTTTGGAAGGAGAGAGCTAGGAGTGGAACAGGAACTAAGTCACTTGGTTGAGGGAGTCTGGTTAGCATAATAGGGACCCAGGTGGAAGAAAATGCGTGCTTGGCTTGGTTATGCTTGGGTGTGTCATCACTTCTGAGGCTGAGGACCAGTGTGGTGATGCTGAGGGGGCCTTTAAAGTGCCTTGGGAGGTTTACCAATATGGGAACTCTGTCTTTCCAACTATCTAGGTATTTCTCAAGAGACTGGGATGGTATCTGAGGCAACCTCAGTTGAGGAATTACTTCCATTAGATTGGCCTGTGGGCATGTCTGTGGGGCATTTTCTTCATTGCTGATTGCTATGGGAGGGTCCTATGAGAATCAGGGCCAGGCCAAGGCTGTGCCCTTGGATATCTAGAATGGTGAGCTAAATAAACTTTTTTTTTTTTTTTGGTCTGGATAAATCACCTAGCCTCAGGCTTTTAGATATAGTAACAGAAAAACTGACTAATACAGTAGGTGTGTCTGACTCATACAATGGCTAAGAAAAGGTCTGTAAAATTATGCTTCATTTTCTTATAAATAGCACAATTAGCTCTAGATTATGAAAATCACTGTGGTGTGCTCCATAGGATGTAGAAAGGGCGCAGTTATCTCAAACCTTCTTAGTCTGCCACTTTTTAGAAAATGCCGGATTCTTCATCATCACCCATTAGAACCACACTGAGCAAGTTAATTTAGGTAGGATGAGGCAGCTCAAGGGTTTGAAGCAGCAGCCGAAACCCATAGCTGATGGAGCAAGAAATAATAGTCCCCAACAAGACCTGTTCCTCTTGGTACCACATCCCAGTCCCACCTAGCTGAACTCAAAGAAGGCCAGACGAATGTTTAGTCATGGCAGCCAGACTAATGAGGACACTGGATTTTGGTCTTGTTGGCAGAGCACAGACTCCTGTAGCCACAGGTACTCCACGGTCTTGGCTTCAATATTGCATGAGCCCACTCTCCCCCCGGCCAGCACTGGAGAGTGGAGTGTGGGTGTTAGTCCACATTAGCTATTCCTCATCGCACCTAAGTGACTCACTCTTCTCAGGTCTGAATACCAATGAGCAGCACTGAGGAATCCGCCTGGAGTTTCACCTGCCTGTTTTTAGAAGAAAGACATCCCCGAACCTTAGCATTCTCACACCTGGTTCCTCCTTCAGGCAGTCAGACGTTGCTCCCCATCTTCAGCACTCTCAGATATCCCCCACCTCCCTCCTGCACCCGTTACCCCCTCAGGCAGTCTGGTGTTCTTAGGATGTGATTTTTATCTGAGTTCCCAGGATTACCAGCAGGAGCCTGATGCATTCATCTTTAAAATAACGGGCATGGGTTTTTCCATCTTTACCAGTACCTAGGCTGTGTGACATCTCTAATTACTAGAAGACACCTTCACCAAGTGCCTGGGTGCTGACAAAAACTCAGACTCACCTGATGCACTGCCCATGCCTTTGTAGTGGTCTAAGCAATGACAGGCAAAGGCTGAGCATCAGAACTGTCAAGTTCAAGGGAGGAGGGAACGCAGGGCCCTTCTGCGTGTGCAAGCTCTCAGGCCTGGAGCAGTTGCTGAGGTCAGGTTCACAATAAAGAAAAAGCTGTGCTAAACATCCTCCTCCTGAATATATGATGGGCAGAACTCCCTAATGAGGTTGGGGAAGGAGTCTGAGGGCGCTTTTTCACTTTACAAGGTGGATGAAGTTCAAATCCATCTTGCCAACACCACGGAGTGGGCAGTTTCAGTGGATGTAAGGTTATTTTTCTTTTTAAAAAATCATTATAGATGGAACCCCCATTTTTTAACCAGGAGCGACCCCAAATGCAGGCTCTCAAATAAAGTAGGTGGGTTTGTCAAGCCTGAGGAGGTATCTTACTTGGTAAAGCTATTTTATGTATGTTATAATTTTGTCTCTGTTGCTGTAACAAACGCCCTGGTGAAAAGCAACATAGGCTCATAATTCTAAGTTAGAGTCCATCATTTTGGGGAATTCAAGGTAGGAACTCAAGCAGTCAGTTTTATCACACCAATGGTGAAGAGCAAAGAGAATAATCTTTGTTTGTTTGCTTCACTCTGAGACAGTTGAGGACTCAGCTTAGGGAACGGTGCCACCCACAGTGGGCTGAGTCCTCCTACATCAATGAACAGTCAAGATAATACACCACAGACATGTCTACAGGCCAACCTAAGCTAGAGAATTCTTCATTAGGACTCCTTCCAGGTGATTCTAGGTTGTGTCAAGTTGACAGTTGAAAGTAGCCAGCCTGGCACACAGGCATGAGGACCTGGGTTCAGTTCTACCGAGCTCCCATAAAAATGTTGGGGGCATGGTGGCTCATGTTTGGAATCTTGGTGCTAAGGAGGCAGAGGCAGGATGGTCTCTGGAGTCACTGGCCAGCCAGCCAGGCCTACTTGGCAAGCTTCTGGCCGGAATCTCAACAATCAAGTTGGCTAACTTGGGAGGAGCAGCACCCAAGGATGGCCTCCTATTGACCCATGTGCTCACATACCTGGATCCCTCAGGGGCTCAGACAATATGAGCTTTCTCTTGAACTGGCACAGACACTGTGGTTCCCATGCTTTTTGATTGGCAAACACTCAGCTCAAGTTAAAGAATTAAAATCTGTTATGAAGCTTACAGTGACTACAGTATGATGTTTCAGGGTGAAGCTGCCCCTTTTCTTTCCCCCCTGATAAGTAGCTCTTTAAAACCTTTAAACTTTGGAAGAACAAATTTATAGATCAGCTGAAATTTCTTACAGTCGTATTGAATTTTTGCAATTGGGCTCTTTAAGTCTGTGTGTATTTTAAAACTCAATTGGGAAACTTAAAAATATTCATTGGTGTGCTAAAATGCTTCAACTTGTAATAGTAATAAAGAGGGTAGTGGTTTAAAGTCTACTTTGAAAACAAGAAGACATTGCAATCTCTCCCTGTAGACGGGAGAGGAGTATTGAAGGTCTGCGGTGAAAATAGTGACAGCAGGTGCTGCTGTGGCCGAGGAGAGACAGAGTCACCTATACAGCTGGGAGGGTACAAACTGTGTGAATAATTTAATTCTGTTAAGATTTGTTTTAAAATGTTTTTTAAAAAAAAAGCTTAATTGATACATGGTAATTTATGTGTTAATATGACTTTTCTTTCTTAACCTGTCTCTCTTTTTTCCTTCCCACATCTATTCCCTCTTTTGAATGAAAGTGTTTTATTTTTTGTGTATAAATGTTTTCCCTTCATGTATATAGGTGTACTACTTGTGCCCTCAGAAGTCAGAAGAGAGCATGAGATCCCCTAGAACTGGAATTACAGATGGTTGTGAGCCACTGTGTGAGTGCTGACAAGTAATCTGGGTCCTCTTCCAGAGCAGCCAGTGATCTCAACCACTGAGACATGTCTCTAGCTCCCTTCTACCCTCTCTGCATCTCTCTCTGCATCTTTCTTTTCATACAGGGTACCTTAGTTAGGGTTTTTATTAGTGCAACAAAACAGCATGACCAAAAAGCAGCTTGGGGAGGAAAGGGTTTCTTCAGCTTATACTTCCACATTGCTGTTCATCACTGAAGAAAGTCAGGACAGGAACTCACCCAGGGCAGGAACCTGGAGGCAGGAGCTGATGCAGAGGCCATGGAGGGGTGCTGCTTACTGGCTTGCTTCCTATGGCTCTCTCAGCCTGCTTTCATATAGAAGCCAGGATTACCAGCCCAGGGATGGCACCACCCACAATGGGCTGGGCCCTCCAGCATTGATCACTAATTGAGAAAACGTCTTATAGCTGGATCACATGGAGGCATTTTCTCAACTGAGGCTCCGCCTTTTGTGATGACTATAGTAGGTGTAAAGTTTACACACAAAACTGGCTAGTACACAGGGTGTCACTATGTAGCCCAGGCTGGCCTTGAACTAACAGCAATCTTCCTTCCTCAGCCTCCCATGCACTGGGATTACAGGTATGAGCCATTGTGACTGGCTTATGCCATTTTAATATGCATATTCAACATACAGTGATCATGTCAGAGCAATGCACATATTTATTGTCTTGGGTAATTACCATTTATTTGTGTTAAAAACACTCCAAACCCTCTATGCTGGCTATTTTAAAATACAGTTTATTTTTATCCACCATAGTTAGTGAAATGTTGAAGTTACTTCTCTTGGGGACCAGAGAGATAGCTCTGTGGTTAAGAGCCCTGACTACTCTTCCAGAGGAATTTGGGTTCAATTCCCAGTACTCACATGGCAGCTGCTGTAACCCCAAGATCTGACACAGTCGCACAGACACACATGCAGGCAAAACACCAATGCACATGAAAAAAAAAAAAAGCTACTCCTCTTGTCGTACTGCAGCGCTGTGCCTATGAAATATCTTCTCTGCATCCCTCCTGTGACTCCCCCAGTCTCTGGTAATCACTTTCTCCCAACCAACTCTTCAGATTCCACATATAAGTTTGAGCATGCGGTATCTGTCTCCCCATGTCTGACCTATTTCCTCTAACAGTCGTCTCCAGCTCCCTGCACTGTCTACAAACAATGGAATCTCACTGTTCTCCACTGAGCCGTATTCCATGGTGTATGCAGCATCTTCTTATCTGTTCACCTGTCAGTGGGCACATGGCTTGATTGCTGAGAACAGCACTGCAGCTCACATGTGTGTGCAGGCATCCTTTCAATAAACTGACCTTGATTCTTTCAGAGTTTTTCCTTGGTTGTGAGTGGGATTACTAGAGTGTATGGTGTATGTGTGTGTGTGTGTGTGTGTGTGTGTGTGTGTGTGTGTGTATAGACATATATACATGTATATAGAAATTTTCATGCTGTTTTCCATAACAGCTGTACTAATTCATATTCTGACCCACAGTTTCTAAGAGTTTACATCCTTCTGTGTCTTTGCCAGAATTTATATCTTGTCTTTTGGGTAATAACCCTTTTGACTAGGTAACAGGATATAATAAATATAAAATTTGATTATTTTATTGTTTTGCATTTCCCTGGTGGCTACTGATGTTGAGCAGTTTTTAAAAAAGGAGTTGTTATATATAATATATATAACTTATATAATATATATATAAATAATTATGTGCAGATGTGTGCTTATGCATATGAGTGCAGTGCCCATGGAGTCAGAAGACGGTATCAGATCCCCTGGCGCTGGAGTTACAGGTTGTGTGAACCATCCTGCATAGGTGCTGGGAACCAAACTCGAGTCCTCTGGAAAAGTAGCAAGCCCTTCTAGCCACGGAGCCTCTTATTGTTTTAAAAAAGATTTACTCTGTGTGTGTGTGCGTGTGTGTGTGTGTGTGTGTGTGTGTGTGTGTGTGTGTGTGTGTATGCCCATGTTTGAAGGTGGCCTTGGTGCTCACGTGTACATCTTACTTAGATACATGTCTGTTCAGGGCACTCACTCAGGTTTAAAGTCAGCGTATTGTTTCTGTTGCTCCTACACTGACTGCTTCAGTTCTGCTGGATCCTAATGTCCACTCAGACAAGCAGTCAAAGCATTTTCTTGCACTCTGTGGCCTTTCTCTCTGTTCTTCTGATGGCATCCTTTGCTGAGCAGCAGATGTTTGTTGTTGTTGTTTTGTTTTGTTTTGTTTTGTTTTAGCGGGATGCTAGCCCGTTTGCCATCTTCTGTCTTTGCTGCTCATGCTTTTGGGGTCATTCCCAAACGGTCTGCCCAGGCAATGCTCAGGAGCACCCCCCATGTTTCACTCTCCTAACTTCACTGTTCCCGTCTTGCCTTTATGTCTCTCACCAATCTTGTGTTCATGTTTCCATATGTTGCAAGAGAGAGATGTGGCTCCATTCTTCTGCTTGTGGGTATGTGGCTTTCCAGTACACCATGTGGGACTTTCCTTTCTCCCATGGATGCACTTTCTGCCTTTGTCTGAAACAAGCAAACAATCACATAAACCGAAACTGTTGGCTATAAACATCCTGGTTTATTTCAATGTTTTATATTTTATTTCCTTAGTTTACGTGTCTTTTTAAAAAATTTAAAGGAATTTCACAATGAGTACTGTGTGTATCCCATTTCCACCCTACTCTCTTCCCCTTCAGCTCCTCCCATGCCCTCAAGTGGTCAGCTGTAAACACTTACACATGTAAGCAACACCAAGTGCACCCAGCACAATATCTATATAAAACATCTGTGTGACAAAATTAATTAAAGGAGGAGAGCTACATGTTGGTCTTAATGCTGGTAGTATGTTTAATCATTTATGTTAAAATAATGATTGGTTGGTAGGAAGTACAAAATTCTCCTGGATGTTTCACCCATGATTCTTCAGTAGCAATCATTTATGTAGCTATTTTGGTACCCAAAATGGGAAACAGGGGCCTGGAGATGTCTTAGACCTTAAATAAGCTTATTGATTTTGCCGGGGGACCCAGCACTTACACTTGGAGCTCACAATTGCTCTGCTCCAGGGCATCCATTGCCTTCTTTTGGCTTCTGTCAGCACCTGTACTAGATTGTGCATACACTACCCTACATACACACATACACATAATTTTTGAAAATTAAATATATTTTATAAAAGAAGGAAATAAACATCAGTGCAATCCTCAGGAATTAATTTAATTTCTCCCATCTCTCAAGTACTCACTGGAGTGTGTATTGTTCCATGTGTTGTTATTTCTCACATACTTTCATGCACTACCACCACCATCAAGATACAGGCATGTTCTTTTGTCCCGAGCCTCCTTTGCAGTACTTTTTGTAGGGCACACTTCCATTTTTTATTTAATTAATTTATTCAGATTACATCTGGTTTGTTATTCCCTCACTGTACCTTCCTGTTCCCCCTCCCTCCCTCTTTCACCCTATTCCCTTCCCCTAGGCCTGTGACAGAAGGGGACCTCCTCCCCCACTATATGGTCACAGCTTATCAGGTCTCTTCTTGGTAGCCTGCTTACCTTTCCTCTGAGTGCCACCAGGCCTCCCCACCGAGGGGAAGTGGTCAAATATGGGGCACCAGAGTTCATACCAGAGTTAGTCCATGCTCTCCACAAAACTGTGGAGAATGTGCTGTCCATTGGCTAGATCTGAGTAGGGGTCTAGGTTTACTGCTTGCGTTGTCCTTGGTTAGTACCACACTTTCATTTGTAACCTTTGAAAAGCACTATAGTTTTGTTCTTTTAAGAATATTCTAGAATGCTGTGGAACCATGACACAGTTAACTTGGAAAAATGCCTGACCCCTCTCAGACTAATTCCCCTGAGATTCATTCAAATTCTTGTGTTTATCATTCATTTGTTGGTTTTTTTTTTTTTTATTACTAAGCAGCAGTACTTAATGTACAAATCCATTTCACCTGTTAATTATCTGTGGGTTGCTTCCAATGGTTGACACATATCAATGAAATGGCTGTGGCTATCTGTGATTCCTACCATTGCTCACTTGTATGCATGTATGATAACTGCCTGCTTAGACTGAAAAGAAATTGAAAGTGCACAACAGCAGCACAAGAGCATCTAGCTTCTCACCATCCTCCCCATGTGCTTGGCCTTACACTATGTTTCATGTTGCCATCTTGATGATGCTGATGCTGATGCTGATGCTGATGCTGATGCTGATGCTGATGGTGGGGGAAGGCAGGAAAGAGGCCAGAAGATACATCCAGTTCCTTGGTACTGCAGTTAGTCTTATTTTTTTCATTATCTTGTGCATCTCCTGATATAAGTGCAGGAAGATGAATTCTAGTCTTCCCATTAACATAGCAAATAATTTTTTGGGTAAAGATGTATTTTTTATCTTCTGTGAATATTTTGCCTGCATACATGTATGTACACTGTGTGCATAAAGTGCCTATGGAGACCAGAGGAGAGTGTTGGGTTCCTTGGAATTGGGATTACCAACAGTTGTGAGCCACCATGTGGGAGCTAGGAACCAAATCTGGATCCTCTGGAAGAGTGGCCAGTGCTCTTAACCACTGAGCCAGCTCCCCTGTCTCTGGTAAACCTATTCTTTGTTAGTGTCTTTGAGACAGAGTCTCATGTAGCCTCAATAGGCTTCAAAATCACCATGTAGCCAATTCACCTTGTGCTCAGTGTGCTTATCCGCCATTGGTGCATCATCTTTCGCTGCACCCTGTTCATTTGTTTTGCTCATATTGTAGTCACTTAATTTTTTTGCTATTAAATATTTATCATTTGTTCTCTAGATGACAACTTCATTGGATGTGCGATTTATAAGTGCTTTCCACTCGTTTGTAGCTCTTCTTCTATCCTCTTTTTAAAAGAAGATTTTTTGTTTATCTTTATGTGTATGTGTGCATGTGTGTGGGGGTATGTGCACATGAGCAGGGTGCCCACAGAGGCCAGAAGAAGGCACTAGATTCCCCCTGGAGCTGGCATCACAGGTGGTTTCAAGAGATGGCAAGTGGGCAGAATGGCCATACCAGAGCCTCCGGCTAATTCGATGATACTCTGTACTCATAGATAACACGAGTGATAGCACTTACTACATGGCTCACCCTGGAGGAGTGTGAGCGCAAGGCCAGCGTTAGCTCCACAATGCGAGCAGACTGGCCTTTGCTTTCAGAAAATTTCCACGGGAAGCATGAAGCCGCACATAGAAATACGCTGACATCTTTCAGCAGCTGGAAGGGCTTGTTCTGGGAGTGAACACAGCAGGGAACAATCAGAGCTGGAAGAAGAAGAAGTGATTGGCGTGCTGACACGCCACCACCGTAAGCCGTGCAGTGGGGGGGGGGGGGACAATCGCATCACTCAGAGAACACTTCACAATTGGAAGGAAGGGAATTATTTCGGCGCTGAAAGATTTCGCAGCTGTGCTCCCAAACAAACCTGGAAATGCACATTATCGGTACTGGAAACAAAAGAGCCTATTATTTTGTCTCCTTTTAGGTAAGTGGTAAAGTACTGGGAGGTGGCGGAACAGAGCCTTCTAAAGGACAACTCAGTCGCCTTGTCAGCACCTGGGTCTTGCTGGCTGTCATGTCTAAATGTGTAGCTATCTCTCGTGTGCAGTCTTAGGGTAGACTGCACTGATCCTTCTTTCCCTATATGCACACGGATTGTTTTACAGTATCAATTTAAGGCTCAGAATGTCTCAAGCCTTTTTTTTTTTTTTCCAGAGAGACTTGCTATGTGACTGAAAGCGCAACCTCGGGTATTCTTCCTCACCTTGTTGGAAGCAGTGTCTGATGTTGAGCCATGGAATTCTGAGGTTTCTTCTGTCTCCATCTTCCATCTCCCCATGAGAATCCTGGGATTATAGAATGAACTACCACATCCAGCTTTATGTGGCTTCTTGGGATCTGAACTCGGGTCCCCACACTTACATGCAAACTATTTTACCCACTGAGCCCCCCTCTTCTTAGCCCCTCCCCCAACAGTCATTGTATTTGCTCCGGCTATGGGTCACTTATTGCTCTACATGGCCATGTGAATTAGATGTATGACTGAGTGTTTGAATGGCACAGTGCAATGCAGTGCACTGGTTCTCAGGCTCTGCCCCTTACACAGTACTCTAGGCCCTGAAGTTGAGTTTGTCTAAACCCTGTGTGGACCAGAGAATTCTTCTTGTAAGTATGTAGTCCTTAGCGGAGTCGTTTCATCGTGGAGCACATGCCGTGTCTTGCTTCGGTTACCATGCTGTATCTGGAGCACCTTCAGAGCATAGCCTTGCTGTCCTGGGAGACTATCATCAGTGCCTTGGGTGTAGGTTCCAAAAGTCTGTGAGAAGAAGTCAAATATCTGAGGGACAAAGCTTGCGTTATTATCTACTACAGGAGAAAAAAAATGTCATAATAAAAGAAAAGTCCTACTTTATTAACCAACACCAGGGAAGATCGGCCCAGGGATTAACATGATATTAGAGGAGGATTTGTTCTTCATTTTGCTGCCACTAGACCATTCTGAGATTTGATCCAGAAAAAGAGCTGGGTAGTCAGAATGCTGGAAACTTGGCACTGAGACTATCCCGGAAACCTTTTATTACAGCCGTAAGATGCAGAGCTGGCAGTGGCTCGCCTCCGTGCGAGTGCACACCAGCACTCCTGCGGTCTGCTTATGGGGAATGTTCACATGGGTCTTCAGAGATGGCTCAGCTGGCAAAGTGTTTTGCCCAGCAAGCTTGAGGACCCAAGTTTGATCTCCAGAAGCCATGTGAGAAAACCAGGTGTGGCAGCAAACACAATTCCAGTACTGACGAGGCAGAGGCAGGAGGATTTCTTGGGCTTGGGCTCATTAGCCAGTCATCATAGCTCAAGAGGTGAACCATAAAGAGTGACAGTATAAAAAAAAAAAACCAAGATGGATTGGGCTGGAGAGATGGCTCAGAGGTTAAGAGCACTGCCTGCTCTTCCAAAGGTCCTGAGTTCAATTCCCAGCAACTACATGGTGGCTCACAACCATCTATAATGTGATCTGATGCCCTCTTCTGGCATGCAGGCGTACATGCAAGCAACACATTGTTGCTTAATAAAAACAAACAAACAAACAAACAAAAACCCCAAAAACTAAGATGGATGGTCCCTAAGGAAGAGCACTCAAGATCATCCTGTGACCTTGACATTTACAAACACACATGTGTGTATGGGCCTGCACACACATAGAAACTCTCATTTGCAGGAAGACCTCGTGCTGTCTGAGTAATGATGGTATACCCTTATGTAACAAATCATGAATAAAATGTGCTCAAAGTTGAGCAGCAGCCACGAATATGTTCTAAGGGGCCATGGAGCTGAGTGTGCAGCCTAGGAGCTGCTACTGGGAGCCTGCTGTCATCTGAGTATCCTAAAGAAAGCAGAGCTGGCACTGGAAAGTGTACTTGCTTAAGGGATGAAGCTAGGACTTGGCAGTTAAGAACCCTGGTTACTTTTCAAGATGACCTGGATTTGGTACCCAGCTCCCACATGGCAGCTCACAGCAGTCTATAACTACAGTGACATGGGATCTGAGATCCTTTTCTGGCTATGCAAGTGGTGCACATACACACATGCAAGCAAGGCACCTCAAACACACACATGCAGTGCTGGTTAAAAAATGGAAGGGGCACACGTAGCCCTCCCTTGTAACAATTTAAATATCATTCAAGGCTTTTAGAGATCCAAAGAGCTCAAGAGCCCGGGCAGATATAGCCACAGCAATCTGAAACCATAGTGTGTTTTACATCGACCTTAGAGATGCACAAAGAGGCACCAGATTCCACAGTTAATTAAAGGAGTCTGCCTGCATAGTGTAATTTATCCTCCTGTTCTCCTCTTGGACTTCTGGCTTAGTCACCTTTACTTGGAAAAAATGGAAGCATGCATCTTCCCTCTATTCATCACAAGAAAGTGCATGTCTTGGGTTAAGATTTCCAAGATGAAGGGTAAGCAGGCAGGTTTGAACAGCAAGCCCTAAGCACTAAGACACTGGCCCTCTCATGAGCTTTCTTAAGCCCTTGTTCATAGAAGCTTTTAGGGTTCACCAGGTCATCTAACTGAAGTCTCTATGGCCTACCCACCCATCCCGTAGAAGCAGAGCAAAAACAGCTCGCTCCCATTCAATGAGTCTAACACATAAGATGGTTCTTGTTGCATAGTGTGCAGTGCACGATTTTACACTACCTGTATGCCTCAAAAGACACTCCCAGCTCTCCTAAGATGAGACCCCATCCTGCGTTCTCTCCATCCCACCTGGGGATGGCACTCATCCTCCAGCATCCTCGTTAGTGACCTCTCTAGTGCTGTGCATCCATGAAACCATGCCTCTTCACCACAGCAAATCCTAAATTCAATCTTTGGCATACCACCATCCCCTCTGCATTTCAGCCCTCCAAATTCTCTTTCCTCCATGAACCTCAAGTCCTAACAGCTCTTCCACTCTCATCGAAATGCCAGCCACCCTGCCCCTTCTCTAAGACTTCTTCCAGCTGTGGGAAGCCAGTACTTTCCTTATACACGTGACCCACATTTGACATAACCTTTTAGAGGGTTGGTCTCTGATTGGCCAAACCAGAAATGTAGTCAAGGAGCACCATCTGCTTTCCAGAGGCTTCCGTTATTGGAAGTCATAAGGCTTAATGCTTTTTATGGTGTTGAAATGCGCATGGGGCAAGTCCTCCAGCACGGCCCTGTAGTCCAGTCCTCTTGCTTAGAGTTCTCAGGGAGCCATCTGTCTCCTTCTAGCCTGAGGATATCCTGTCTTCAAGTTAGCACCTGACACATCAAACCTTCTCATACCTGGTCAACGCACTTAGGAAAAGTGACTGCCGAAAAGAGACATCTGGACACCTGCCCCGAAGGCTCAGGGGCCATCAAGCGAGGGGACAGGAAAAAAAAAACCCCATAAATGCTAGAGAAATGGGGTAGAAGGCTGTCTTCTGGTGTGCTGTGTCTGATGTGCTCATCAACTCACAACAGCTGGGTACACAAGATAGAGCCCCATAACAAAATTGCCTAGAGCCAGACACACTCTGCCCAGACTTGCCACAGCTTCTTGCTTCCATGGGGCTGGAAGGAACTAGAAGCTCGACCTCTCTGACCCCAGCTGGCCTCTCCAAGCCGGTGTCCTCTAACACCAGTGCTGCTGTGCACCTGGCCCCACCACCAGAACTGCCAGTAGGCTCTGAGGCTCTCATCA
>CAJRSG010005720.1:0-13992 GCA_907169655.1 Acomys percivali
GAAGAAGATGCCCATCTAGTGCTGAAAGTTCTGGGCCCTCAAACCTATGTCCTACAGGCTAGACTGGCAGACCTAGAAATTCTCACCTCCTGGGCCTAAGAACTAGGGACCTATTGCTTCAGCTTTAGAAGCCAACAACTCTCCATTCTCAGGTTGGAGGCTATTTCTCTAGGTTTTAACCAACGGAATCCCTGGTACTTGCCAGCTATCTTAATCCACAGGTCACCATCATCAGCAATGATTGCAACAGCCACAGGCAGTGTTATAAGTATTGCATATCCCAGATGGGCCTCAGGTTCTAGGACAACTCTTGGATCTATGGTAACTAGTTTTACAGCTATTGTTCCATGGTCAACACTGAGGAGAGGTGACTACAAGGCTTCACTTGGATTTCTAAAAGAAGCTGTTGGGTCAGACATTGTTTGGTGGACAGGAACTTTAGGAAGCAATGATGTACTTTGGCATGAAGCACCTGGTGTCAAAGTGTAGCTTTCCTGAGGCTTTTGTGTATTGGGCATGGCTGTGAACTTGTCATTTTGGTGGTGGGGATGGACTGAGACAGAGTGTCGCTATATAATCCTGGCTAGCCTTGGAACTCACATTGTAGAGCAGGCTTCCCTTAAAGCGAGAGAGACCCTTTGGCATCTAACTACAGGGTGCTGGGATTAAGTGAGTTTGTGCCACTTGTCCTAAATCAGCTAGCTTATCTTAGAAAGGCAGTCTAGCAAGATGATAGGCTGGCAGTCCCCCACTGAGACAACCAGACACGAGGAACCAGTCTAAAATTCAAAATGCTCTGGTCCCTAAAAATTCTGTTTACTTAAAGGAAAAATAAACATTTAATATGTACCAGTGATAGCCAGTGGTGACATATGTCTTTAATCCCAGCACTTGTGAGCAGATGCAAGCAAATCTCAATGAGTTTTAAGACAGACTAGTCTACAGAGTGAATTCCAGGACAGTTAGCACTAAAAAGAGAAACACTGTCTTGATAAACCAAAATATAGAAAGAAAGGGATGGAGGGAAAATTTACTTACAATAAAGGCCTATCCCTTCCATTGGTGATGTTTAGATGTTTTAATTTTCTTATTGCAATTTACCCACATTCTCTAACGATATGGATTATTTAACATCTCCATGAGAATGCCCACATATGTTTTAGAAAGAAGAAAACAGCGCACAAGGTTTGGGCAGAGACCAGCTAGGGAGATGAAACCAGATCCTAGACTTATTGTATATAAGATGAAGTCAAATGTCAGTTCCACAAATGTCTGGGCTTAGATGCATGTCCTGTGGAAGCTTCTGGAGAAATTTCAGAAAAGAAAGGATAGTCCTGGCTGTTCTGGTGACTGGGTATGAGTAAGGGACTCCTTGAAGTCTTAAACTATTCCACACAGAGAGCTGACCAGAAGAGCCACAGCTCCTCTGGAGAAGATTCAAATGTGATGGAAGTTGCTGGCCCACCTCAGAGAAGACAACTGAACAAGAGAAATAAAGCTTTGGATATGTTTTCTTAAACAGCTGAAGGCAGACAATACCAGAATTGATGCTACACAATGCCTGTGAGTGAGACAGAAGAATTCTGCACTTTCAAGAAAAAAAAGAAAAAAGAAAACAGAATCCCAACCATGACCATGCTCCTGCCAGTTTTGCATTCAATACTATTTTCATGTTGGTATTTCCTCCCAGGTGACATCAAAAGGTCTACTCAGCTGTGAAAAGTTTGGAGGGACTTGAGTTCTGAAAGCAGTTGGCCTATTCCCAAGGTTCTTTCAAGTCCCCCAAGTTTCCTTCTCAGGGGGTACAAGGGCAAATCACAACATTGAGATTCTATGGTTTTGGTGTGGTGCTCGATCTGCTCTTTAGTTTAGTGCTTTTCTGAGCCTGACAACTTAAGATTTTTAGGGCTACCTAACATCCAGTGAGCTGTGGAGGAGGTGTATGCTGGAGGTGGGCAGTCACTGGGAGGCTCCAAGAGTGGGAACTTCTTAAAACAGTAGCAGCCAGCTAGGACAAACAATCCCCAGTACAATCAAACTCCTGAGTCCTTGTGCCTACTTCCCCATCCGCCTATGGATTTCCTGCTAAGAGGAAGAGTCGGGGTTGTGAATGTGTTCTGCTGAACAGAACCAAAGGTAATGGTACCAGTGTTGTCCTGGGAGGCTTGTGTGGGAACAGGTAGTAACCATAATTATTCTGCTGCACAAATGCCTGCAGGCCTCAAGAGTACACCATTATTGGTTTTTATGAGCCATCAGCCTTAGCCCACATGGACTACATAGAGAGTTCCAGGCCATCTTTCCCTTTTCCCTTCCAATATGCTATTTCAGATTCTGCCTAAGAGAATCTGGATTCCTGTTCCCAGTAGGCAGAGACAGGTATAGCTAGACCTTGTCCTTTTGCCCAGGAGACTAGGGCAGCTCCATAGTATCTTTTGGTTAGGGGAGAATGTCTACAGGCGCCATTATTCATTAACCAGTGCATTCCTGTTTCTTTGGAAAATACTGGAAGGCCTGGCTCTGCTTCTGTTCCACCTAATCTGAAAGCCTTATCTTGCTCAGCCTCTGGGGAACAATTAGCAGGTGAGCAGTTTCCATTCTTTCCCACCACCTTCCTCATTGATTTACTGATAGTGTGCATTAGGGAGTCATTCTCCAGAGAAAAGCCAGAGCTGGCCACTCATTTCACCCTATGGTGCAGCCAAAGCATAGGCCAGGGCTGGGCAATCACTATATCCAAGATGCAGCATGGGGATAGGAGTGGCACAGTTGGTCCTGTGTTAGGCTCAGCATTTCACAGCCCGTCTAGGTTGAGGGAGCTTAATTGGAGTAAAATAAAGGTCATCTGTGGAACATCTTAGCTTCAGTAAATCCTCATTTGATAGTAACAGGATTCAGTAGGTGTATGAGTGCTCAGCTCAGCCCTAAAACTGCAGTAATAATTTTCCTGGATCCTGTTGGGTATGTTGAGATTCAATTAAATCTTTGAATCACAGCCCTAAGTTTCAGTTCTTTCAGATACTGTCTCCTTCCCTGAAATGGAGTTTATGAGCGAATGATTTTCACAGAGCTGGAGAACACAGCAGGGGAATTCCTTTTGATTCTACAATATTCAAATCAAACAGAAGGTCTTCATGGAGTGTCTGAACTCATATAATAAAGTAAATGGTTAGGCTATGTTGGCTTAGCACCTGTTTCAGCCATTTCAGACTACATATTATAACACCACGGAGCAAATATTAGGTAGTGTTGTCTCCTGTCTCTGTGCATTGAGAAAGTAGATGATAGAGAAAGAGAGAGAGAGAGAGGAGAGAGAGTAATGGGGGAAACAGAGAATTGGATGGAGACAGCAACAGGAACAGAGGCAGACACAAAAACACAAACACATTCCTCATGACCTAGCTGTTCCAGTACTTGTAATATTCCCAGAAAATGGTCCACCACACAACGAGGACATATCGTCAACCATGTTCATAGCATCCTTATTCATAATAGCCAGAACCTGTAAACAGCCTACATGTCCCTCAGTTGAAGAACGGATAAAGAAACTGTGGTATATTTACACTATGGAATACTATACAGCCATTAAAAACAAGGAAATCCTGCAATTTGTGGACAAATAGATGGGACTAGAAGTGGTCATATTGAGTGAGTTAACCCAGAAGCAGAAAGACTCATATGGTATATACTCACTTAATTTGAGCACTACCCCCAAAGTCATGTCCCATAAAAGTCTTCACTTACCAGGAGTTGGGATAGATTTGAAGACATCCTTCTGAGAAGATAGGTAAGAGAAATATAGATGGGAAAATCGAAGGACCTAGATGGTCCTAAAAACCTACAAGAAGAACATCGCAATGAGTGGATTTGGTCCCAGGGAGAGGTCTGCTCAAACTATTGCACTAACCAAGGACAAAAGAAGTAGTAAACATCAAACCCCTACTATGATATAACCAATGGACAAGACATGGTCCACAATTATGTGGAAAGTGGGGACTGACTCTGACATGAACTCTGGTGCTCCATATTTGACCACATCCTCTTGGCGGGAAGCCCTGATAGCACTCAAACAAAGAAAAATCAGGCTACCAAGAAGAAGCCTGATAGCCTATGGCCATATAGTGGGGGAAGAGGTCGCCCTCATTCTTAGCCCTAAAAAAGGGGAATAGGGTGAAAACGGGAGGAAATGAAGAATGGGAGGATAAAAGTGATGGGATAACAATTGAGATGTAATCTGAATAAATAAACATAAATAATATTTAAAAAGTCACATACAGATTATATATATATATATAGAGAGAGAGAGAGAAGCTTGTGGTCTTTTCTTGTTCCTTTTTCTGCCTTACCACCATTTTTATCAGATTAGTGTCTAGTCCTCAACAAACCATTGGAACCTGCTAACAATTCCACATCCAAATGCCTCATGTTGTCAGGACTACCAGGTTTGAGCATGGAGCCCAGGTCTCGAGTCTGTTACCAAGTACAGGTTCCACTGATGTCTGATGTCCTTTTCCTCTGGTTTGTGGGTCACATAGTTTGGGCAGAGGCAGTAGAACAAGCCCAGGTGCTGTCCCTGGGAGTTATAAGAGATGCTTACAGACATTTTGATCTTCTTTTGTGAGACACAGATGACCATACTTCATTGTCCACTAGACATTATGTGGACCTGCCTTGGTGGCTGTGGGAGTGGGTGTTGCCCTAGGTCTCTGGTCTTCAGTACTCACAGAGAGCAAAAGCACATGCTGACGTGTGGTAAGCCCAACTTTATGTGCTCATCTTAGTGTGAGGACTGTTGGTTACACGGCTCAGTATTGCCCAGTATGACTGATAATGGCTCTAAGATCATGAATGGGAGTCTGTCTATCTACTACTATTCATGATACAGACAAAAACTGTATTATGGGCATATTCCAAACTGTATTTTCTAGGCATATGCAAAAATAGTAAAAATAAACTATCAAGGTTCATCATCTCCCCAGACATCCTTTTGATTCAGGATCCCTGGGTTCTCCATGATTACCTACTCTGCTGTTCTCTTTCTCTCTGTACTCTGCATAGGGAAGTCCTTGACACCTCAAGTGGAAATGGGAGGTCCTTAAAGGGCTAGACAAACAAGAAAGGGAGCTTGGGTATATGCATACTGGTAACTGAACTCTGTAGGCTGTGTCCAAGAACTTGTAGTTCCAGCACACAAGGACAGACAATCCAGACTATACTCATCTCAGAGAAACATCACAAGGTCCTAGGGCACATGGCCAGGATCTAATATGATGAGGGTTGGACTCTCGAAATCCTCAAGACAGGCTAGTCCTTTGCCAAAGTTTCAGCACATAGGAAGTGACGGGACTGGTCGTAGGGTGCTTCCTTTTGTCCACTTTCTACATTTTTTCTCACACCCAGGAATCCTTTATTGTGGGAATTATGTATGTCAACATGTTCTACAATGCTGACTTACCATTCCATAGCAAGAAGCTTTGATTCATGGAGGCAGAAGGGGCAGTTGCGGGACTTCAGAAGCGTCAGATATTGGGAGCCGTTGAGTAGGATCTGGTGGGGACTTCAGGGAATTCGGTTGCTTCGGAGAGACTGGATGGACTCTGGCTTTCCTATTACATGTTCAGATAGATATTGACTCTCAGGAGTAATAAGAATGGATCAGCTCAGGTCAGTGAACATCCTGAAACTATGGGACTAATGTGTAGATATGGAACTATGAGCCAACAGCTCACTCCTACATTCTACCCCACTGAGCCCTGACTCATATCCCATCCGTAGGAAGGGAACTGGGTAAAACGAAGTCCTCTTCCTCTAAAGCCCAGAGAACGACTTCTACTGAAGTTGATGTTTTATGATTTGGGCAGGGTTGAATATGACCTTCATTGTTCATGCCTTTATCTTAACACTGGGAGGCTCTCCAGAGGCTACCAGGTGGCACCACTGTGCAGATGGTAGGATTCTCCAATGGTTTAGGTTTCACCCTTCGTAGGATATTTGTATTATTGACACTGCCATGAGAGCCCCTAATGAGTAACTGAAAGCTCTTTAATTCTCAAAATGTGAATTGGACTTGTCCTTGTTTTCCAGGTTGATATCTCTGTCCTCCAAATACAGCAGTGTTTACACACTGTTCTTTTCTTCCACTGCATTATTGGTTGCACATCTGCCAGTTCTCTCATGGCTCTCATCCTGAAGCATCCAGCTGCTTATATGTCCCAGTTTGTGACAGACACTTGTACTGACCCCAAAGTAGTGTGGCAGATTCTTCTAAAGATACAGTGGAGATATCTGTATCTGTTAGAATAAGCATCTGCCTGTAGGATTCAGCCCTGTCCTTTGTAGTTATATCCAATCACTTCCATATGCAGAACTTCATTGCCCACCACACTTGGGTTGCACATTTTAACCTCTTTGATGTTCTCAGGTGCCCTGTTCTTGTCTGCATGTCCCTTTCTTGTACCTCTCAGAAGGGCCTTCAGTCCTTTCATCTCTACTAATTTAGGATAATAATCCCCAGGTAACCAGACAGGTTGTCTGATCTGCATCTGGTGGCTTCTATTACTTTCAAGGCCTGCCCAGGTAGAAATATATCTGTTGATCGCACACTAGAAATTCTGCTCAAATGCACTTCATCTCAGCACTGTGTCTTCATAACGACATGTTCCTTTGCAGTGAGTATTGCCTTTCCTGTCTAAGTCTAGTCCATGTCAATAGAGCCTTCTTCATCCTTTGTAAATTAGTGGCTCTGCAGACGAAAGGAAGCTGGAATTTGCCTGACACCTGAGGACAAATGGGATTTCTAGAGCAGGGAGGTGACTTGACTTTCCACAGGCATGGAACATTGTTTGAAGTGAGTAAGGCTGTCATGGGTAAGAAAATGAACAGTAGTCTGGTGAAAGCAGACTCATGTCATGCTGGGGAGAGCAGAGACGAGGATAAGAGCAGGAGGTAAAAGGTCTCACCACACTCCTTGTGTACGCGAGGCAGAGTTTGGCTCTGGCTGCTGGTTTTGTGAAGTAGAATTGTGGCACTGAGGGCCAGAGGGCTCTGACCTATGATAGGTGAGAGACTCATCTTGGGACACTGGCTCTTTTGGTTCTGTTTCTAGCCATTCAAAGGATCACAGGGTCTGTGTGCTTATTTGTCTCTGGTGCTAAGACTAATCCTTAAACGACTATGAAGATGCCTGTCCCACTCTCTTTGGGATGTAGTGACACCATTTGAGCGAGGCTGTGTAACAGTTGCACCTGAGAAACACATGCAGCCCACAGAGTTCTGTGTAAATTGAAAATACAAGAATCAGATCCTGATAAATAAGTGATGTGAGAAGGACCCAGGAAATTACAAGGACAATCCGGTCCTCTGACCACAGCTATGGGTTTGTGTGAAAGATGTTTAGCCCATGGTCAGCCTGAGGGGATCATAGGATGTTCATGTTATGAATGAGAGGTAGAATGTACATGGAATTCGAAGATGAGTAATAACTCACGGAGGTCCTACATGGAGATGAATCCTTCCATCCAGAGGAGCTACAGTCCTTCTCCCTGGCTCTTAGCAATGTAGAAAAATTCAGAATTCTTTTCAGTTATTGGTGAACTTAATATCTGCCATGACCAGAATTAACGCATGAAATAAACAAGTGTGTGTGTGTGTGTGTGTGTGTTGTTTTTTTGTTTGTTTTGTTACAGGATCTTTCTATGCATCCTGATATGGAGGAATGCCTTGAGTGGGTATAACAGCTGCCAGTAAAAAGCTGTTTGGCCAATCAACTGGGTAGAAGGACAGGAAGTAGAAGAGAGGAATTTCTGGGTGAGAAGCATGAGGAGGATGGTGGGAAAAATAGAGATGGAGGGAAGATAATCCACCGGGGAGTTATCACATTGGCAAGGTATTGGTTTATGTGTTGGGTTTAAGGGTATTAAGATTAGAGTAGCTCACATTCTGCCCAGTCTGGTGCTTGCAGATTAAACATAAACCACAGTTTCTGTGTCTGTCCTTTGGGAACTAACTGGTTAAAGAAAACTAATGGCTTAATAATTTACTGTGTTAAATAATGTAGGAAGAATAAAGGTACATCCACAGTCTGGAGCTTGCTTTCTAGATTTGTCTTTTCTCAAAATCCTGGACACATTCCTTCCTCTGCCTCACAAGAGCATATTCATACGTTTTGGTAAATTTTAGTGGCATAAATGCAGAAATATATATATGCATACATGCACATACATATATACACACATAAACATGCACATATATACACTTGCATGTGCAGTACACACACACATATACATATATACATATGTATACACACATATGTATACACACACATATATATACAAGTAAATGTGTATATGCATATCCTGGTTAATATTGGAAATATCTAAGTTAATTCCACCCATATAATTTCTCAACTTCTGGTTAACATTATTTTATAAATAACTGTCTTGCCATTCAATAATTTATTAAAAAGACATCTATATTGTCACTAAAAGAAAAGTTAAATCTTAGAATGGATCAACAGTAATCTAAATTATTTTATTCCATGAATGTGTTTATATTTACTTTTGCCAGTTGAGAACAAAAAAAATTCTGTTTGACTCCATCATTGTCAAAACTAAAATTTGAATTTTCAAAATGTGTGAGTACTGATCTGTAATTTACATTTCTTAGGGGAAGTCAGCCTTTTATCTCCCAGGGTCATGGAAAACCTAAGTTTCTTTGTTTATTTCCATAGTAAAATTGTCATGCTATTTTATCATTTAGTGTAACCGTTATGCTAAGATACCATTTCCTATTCTGCAAATGTATTTTTTAAAGATAAACCCAATAGTGGATAACTCTTAGAATCAATACCATCAGCAATAGAGTAAATAGAAGACACTTAGAATTCCAGGGGGAAAGTTTTAAAAACCCAGGTCTTATATTTAAAGCCCCAAGCAAGCTCTCCCCAAAAGGATCTTGTCCTTCCTAATTGCATTATGCCTATCAGTAATCAAAACATTATTAGCAGTAGACTCAGGAATCACCACCTAAAACTTGAGTTCCCTTCATATATAAAACTCACATGAATTTCAAACCTCCATCTACTCATCACATCATCCATAAGGATTCTGGTAAAAGACACAACTAAAACATCTTGAAAAAAAAAACTGGCATGCTTCACTTTTAACATCAAGGCCTAAGAAAAAGTAAAATAAACAAAAGAATAAACTAGATAAAATCATTTCTATAGCTATATAAGTGACTACATAATACACATGATTACAACCTGGCATGGTTTCTAAGCCATGAAGAATATCATGCTGTTTGAAAGAAAACATCATTACCATAAAATTAAAAAGAACAGAATTCAAAAGAAAAAAAACTGCATTAAAACATATCAAGTCAAATAACTGGAACAATGGAAAATGTCTCAAAAGCATACTATATCAAACATATATGATGTCCTTTAAACCCAAAGGTTTACTTTTTAAAATCCATCTCGATCTGGAAAGATGGCTAAGTGGTTAAGAGCACTGACTGCTGCTCTTCCAGAGGTCCTGAGTTCAATTCTCAGCAACCATTTGGTGGCTCACAATCATCTATATTGGGATCTGATGCCCTCTTCTGGACTGCAGGTGTACAGGCAGATAGAACACACATATACATAAAATAAATAAATTGTAAAAAAAAAAGTGTTTCTACTTCACATGAACCGCAAATTAAGGAAAAGCTCTTATGAACTGAACGTGATCATGACTAAATATCATTTAGTTTTCATTCATGTTACAAGATTCTACATTATGCCCTGTATCTAAGTATGTGACATCTTCTGAATTAAGATCAGCCTACAGTGACTGGAGAAATAGCTCATCAGTTAGAAAATGAATGTATTATTTTTGGAAAGGCACAAGTTCAAATCCCATTCACCCCAGTGATACACCAACACTTGTAACTCTATCTCCAGAGCTATACCCTCTTTTGCCCTCCATGAATACCTGCCATAACATGCATAGACCCCTATACAACATACATGCATACATGTAATTCAAATAAAAATAAGGCCAGGCATGGTGGTGCACACCTCTAGTCTCAGCAATATGGGAGGTAGAGACAGGGAGATTTATGTGAGTTCAAGGCCATCCTGGTCTACAAGTGGGTCCAGAACAACCAAGGCTACAAAGAAAAAGACTGTCTCTAAAAACCAAAATAAATAGATAAATGAATGAATTTTTTAAAAAAGTCATATGTATTAACACAGAGTCATTAAAAGACACCAAGAATATAGTCATTTGAAAGTCTTGATAAAAGACAATTGTATATAGCACTGGTGGCACATGCCTTTAATGCTAGCACTTGGGAAGCAGAGCTGGAGGCCAGCCTGGCCTAGCAGATATGTTTTAGGACAACCAGGGCTACAGAGAATTCTTTTCTCATAGAAGAAGAAGAAAAAAGAATTGTTATACATAATATTGGAGAAAATGTTTTTTAAAAATTATCCATTCTAGAATTTGGGTAGTAACAAGCATAGTTTAAAAGCCTCACAACCTGAGTTTCTTTCCTTGATTCATATGAAAATAATATGTAAACCACGTGCTGGGGGAAATAGTAAGATCCCTGGAACTCCCTTGATATCATACTTAAACAACTTATCAAGATATCTAGCATCATATGTAAAAATAAAATGAAAAATATTGATTACACGTATACACACACCACACATGGTGTTCACACATATATACAAGACACACACACCAAAATAATTCATTCTGAACTAACGCTATACTTCTGGACAGAAGTAAAATCCACACTTTTTTATTTCTTTTCTGTAGCTGCTCCAAAACAAAAGGCTCCATATTTCAAAACATATCTGTTCCTTTTGAAACAGTAAAAAGAACTCCTTTTCTGCATTAAAAAGGCAACTATGAAAGCTTTACTTACTAAAAACACACATGTACTATATTCATCAAAGAAATTCAGCGGCTTCCACCATCACATATCCTTTATTTGCTGGCATTCTAATTAATGTAATGGTATGTTTGGTAATTTGTGCTAAAATAATTTAAAACAAACTATTTCTCCATGCTTTAAACCTAAACATAAGCAAATATACAATTATATGCCTATCTAAAAAGCACTTTAAATTTTAATATAATATTTAATATATATATCACAATTTAACATTTATATGAATTAAACCTTAAAAGTATCTTATGTTATAGAAAATGCTTTCTAACACAGTCCCCTACTTAGACATATGTAGATAAGCCTAAACTTAAAGCATTCATATTGTTTTCAGTTTTCTTTTAAGCCATGTTAATAATTTTCCATATGTTTAAATTTTTGTGTGTTTTATCTTTTTTTCTCTCTCTCTTTTTAGGAACAGGGTTTCTCTGTGTAACAGAATTGGCTGTCCTGGACTCTCTTTGTAGACCAGCCTGGCCTCAAACTCACAAAGATCCGCCTTCCTCTGCCTCCCTAGTGCTGGGATTAAAGGTGTGAACCCTACTCAATTATGTTTTTCAACAGGGTTTCTCTGTGTAGCCTGGGATGTCCTGGACTCACTTTGTAGATAAGGCTTGTCAGCCTTTGCATCCTGAGTGCTGGGACTATGTGACATGTGATACACCACTCAGCTTAAAACTCATTTCTTAAATCTACTCTATATTCCTGCCCTCTCTACATTTCCTACTGGCAGTTTGAAAGCCCATAGGTCAATATTTAAATGGCCCTTCTTAGCTCAACATGATAGCTAAGATAATGTGCAAATGACTATATAGCAAAAGTATTTACATGACAATTCATAGCATCACAATTACAGTTATAAAGTGGAGACAAGAATAAGTTTATGGTTGGGGGAATCACCACAAAGTAAGAAAATCTATTATAGAGCTATAGCTCTTTAATAGGAAAGTGGAGAACTACTTTTACAGAGTTTGATATATAGTCTCAGGTTCACCAACAACTATGAACAATAGCTTGGATTTCACCCTGTGGTCACTAACACAGAACATAAAAATTTAGATTCAATCAAATATCTTTCATCCTGCAGCATTTATAATTGTAAAAAGGGTGTGAGACATACTTGGGTGACAAACTGTGGCTAAGGTTGACATCAGTTTCTGAGTATATATGCTATGAATAAAGCTAACTTCTGCTAATAAGTGCAGTGTGACAACATGCCAAGGCCCTATTTTGTCAATACTAATTCTCCTGGATGGACAACTAAGAAATGCTACTGCTGTCACGTGATCAAACACCTGGCTTCTAAAGATTCAGATATTTTTAAGATTCTCTAAAATTTTCCTGAACCCTTGCTTTTGGCAAGTGGATGCCCCTGTATATAGATTTTGCCTTACTGGAAAGTTTATTGATATTCATTGCAACTTAAATTACAAATATTGGCCGGGTGTGCTAATGCACGCCTTTAAGCCCAGCATTCGAGAGGCAGAGGCCTGCAGGTTTGAGGCCCGCCTGGTCTACAAGTTGAGTCAAGGACACCCAAGGCTACACAGAGGAACCTTGTTTCAAAAAACAAAAAAATAAAGAAAGAATGAGTGAATTTAACTTTGTAATAAAAAATAATCAAAGCATTTGAAAACAATGTTTACAAATATAAAAGAGCATATACTATAAAAAAGCTCAACACATATGAAACTCACCTTTTTTACTAAGTTAAACAGAAGAGTGCAAAACACTTCTGATTTGCCCTTTGGCAAAACAGGAACCACCCTTTGGAACCTAATAATTATTATAAAATAAAATTATTGCTTAGAACACTATTCAAAGTCTAAAATATTACTTTTCTAGGAAAAAGTAAAACAGACAAATTCCCGATATTATTTCAATAGTTTTAAGGGAAAATATAACCAAGTGATCTCTTTTTGTGGCATTAGGAGTACACACTAGGGGACCTGGAGAGATGGCTCAAAAGTTAAGAGCACTGGCTTCTATTCCAATGTTCCCTGGGTTCAGACCCTGGGGAAGCCGAGGTTTGTTCCATGAACTGGTTTGTCACTCAGGGGGCTGAGATTTGAACTGAGGTCCCCATCCTCCTCTTCAGGAAGGGGACTGTTCATGTCTGTGTCCTCACACACCCTCCTGAGCTGGGTCCAATCCCCTAGCTTGAGGAAGTGCAGGGAGGCAGGCACGCAGCCTTCAGATGAAATAAGGCCCAGGAGTCTGCATCTCTCCTTGCAGTGGTGCCCCTATGCCTCCTCCAGCAGGAAGAATGTAGCCCCAGATTTTGAAGAGGACCAGAGATTAAGTGTGCTTAGTCAAAGAAAAAACAGCCAGGAGACCAAGCGCCAGGCTTTAATTCACACACAGAGTCCTATATATCTAGTCTAACAACGAGCACCAGAGCTAAGATGACCAAAGAAAAGCTTATGAGAAAGAGGAAAAGCCTTGGGGTGCTGAGGGATGGAGAGGAGGAAGAGATAAGGAGCCCCCTCTCATTCACATTCAGTCCCCTGGGTTGTAAAAGGGACAGCCCCAGGAGCTCTCTGGGATGCTTGTCTCTGGGTATTTTGAAGTGACACTATGGAGCCAGAATAACTACACCTTTTCTGCCAAATTAGACTTTATGGGGTTTCTGCTCCCAAGATACAAGGGGCAGTTGTTTCCTTTTATCCCAATGCAGGTGAAACTGACTTTTTTGGAAAGAAAAAAAAAAGGCTTCTGCCCAGAAAAATCTCAGAATTCAATTCCAAGCAACCACATAGTGGCTCACAAACGTGTATAATGAAACCTGGTGCCCTCTTCTAGAACATAGGTATACATGCAGGCAGAATATAGTCTACATAATAAATAAATTATATATATATATGCCCACACTTACAAGAATGTTTTTAAAATAATATCAAAGGCCTGTGAGTTTGAGGTCAGCCAGGTCTACAAAAAAATTCTAGGATAGCCAAGGCTACACAGAGAAAACCTGTACTGAAAAACCAAAATTAACAATAATAATAATAATAATAATAATAATAATAATAATAATAATAATAATAATAATAATAA
>CAJRSG010005727.1:0-14701 GCA_907169655.1 Acomys percivali
ATTCCCAGTTTTCTGAGAAAGCGCCAGATAGATTTCCAAAGTGGTTGCACTAGTTTGCATTCCCACCAGCAACGAAGGAGTGTTCCTCTCTCTCCACATCCTCGCCAGCATGTGGTGTCAGTTGAGTTATTGATCTTAGCCATTCTGATGGGTGTAAGATGGAATCTCCGTGTCGTTTTGATTTGCATTTCTCTGATGACTAAGGAGGTCGAGCATTTCTTTAAGTGTTTCTCCACCATTTGATATTTCTTTGTTGAGAATTCTCTGTTTAGTTCTGAGCCCCATTTCTCTATTGGGTTACTTGGTTTGGTAGTGGGGTACGCCCCCATGAAAAACTTTACCTACCAGGAAAGTGGGTCAGAGGGGAGAAAATCCTATTGAGACTTTAGGGGTGAGAAGCCTGGGAGAATGAGGAAATAGAAGGATCCAGAGGGTCCTGGAAAACTACAGGCGGGTCTGGGCCCTGGGGTCCTCCTCAAACTATGGCACCAGCCAAGGAAAATATAGGCAGTAAACTTCGAACCCCTACCCAGTCTAGCCGATGGACAGGACATTCTCCACCGTTAAGTGGAGAAGGGGATCTGACTTTCACACAAACTCTGGTGCCCCATATTGGACCATGTCCCTTGGATGGGGAGGCCTGGTGGCACTCAGAGGAAAGATAATAAGTCACCAAGAAGAGACTTGATACCCTAGGAGCATATACAGGGGGAGGAGGTCCCCCTCAGTCACAGACATAGGGGAAGGGAGTAGAGGGGGAAGCGGGAGGGAGGAAAGAAAGGGAGGATACAAGGGATGGGCTAACAATTGAGATGTAATATGAATAAATTAATAAAAAAAAGAAAAAAAGAAAAAAAAGACCAAGTACGCCAAGGAGCATGTAGCTTCAGAAGGAATATGACGACGTATTAGAGCCTGGCCATTGGGACTAACTCTTCCAATGAAGTTTTCTTGAAGTCACACTGCACTGCAAGGCTCTTCTGATTTTTCTTTCTTTGCCTTTTGTTGCAGTCTCCTGCCCTTTGCTATACTTACACTTTTATTCCATCTTAAATATACAATTGTCAGATTACTACGGGGTAATTTCTGGCCAAAGCTAACTCTATAAATGGGTAGCTCTGAAGTAATCCACCTCACAAAAGGGAAGTTCAGGATGCAGGCTGTTTGCTGCTTCTTAGTCGAGCCTTCTTTTTCTAGCAGACCTCTGTAACAGGCAAGGCACTTTTCCTCAAAGGGCCTATAAATCCTTGCATACGACATGGCTTCGCATCAGGAGCCTGTGTTATGGCTCCACACAGGGCACAGCATGAGCTCTACACCCCATCTTGCCAATTAGGGACAAACCACCACAGGCTCTGCAGAAACAACAGAATTGCCCAAGGGTGTAGAGAACTCACTGGGAAGAATGGCCCCTGCACCATGAAGAAGGGCAGCAGTGCTCACTGCAGAGCAAGGCCAAGATCTGAGCTGAATACAACAGTATTCATCTCAGAGCCAAGCCCAAGGCAGAGACTCTACCTCAGGCAGCAAATCTGAGCAGCAGAGGGCAAGCCCACTGTGACCTCTGAGGGTGTTGAGATCCTTCTCCTCTGGTAACTCCCCAGCAGAGGGTGAGGTATGAAAGAGCTTGCATTGCCAAGTAGGCCACCAGAGAGAACTTTGCACCCATAGTCCCTTCTGAGGGCAGACACTAAGTACTTCCCGTTGGTCCCCACTTTGCAGAAGTTCCATCCATTCCCACCAATGCCAAACTGGGGGCCAAACCCTCAGGACACGCCATTACTGGTATTATCCAATTATAATGAGTTTAATAGATAGGCTTTTAACTGTTGCTAAAAGCTACCCTCTGAACTGTACACATAACGGCCAGTTAAGTTTTTTGTGGATGCTTTGGTAATCCCCTGGAAGTCTCCTAAATCATTTATGCATACATCCTGGACCCCTTCAAGCTTCCTTTACTGCCTAGCCGTCCTGAGGTGGCTCTGAGCACTAACTCTACCCTGCCCCCCCACCCCACCCTGTCCCCAACTACTTGAGCCAACACCCAGGGCTCAGATCTCAGCACAAATCCTTCCCAGCTGACACCCAGGCCATTTTCAAAGAAGAGGGAGAAAAATATATATATTTCAAAGCAATAAAGCTTCAAGTGCTCCAGTGAAATTTTCTATCTCTTTTATTTTTCCATTCTTCCCTTTAAAAAAATTAATAAATCTGCTCCCAAGTATGCAAACATTTATTATGAAACATATTTCCCCTTTCTGTAGAAAGAGACATAAACACATTGGCTGACATATGGGTCCATGTGTTTCTTCACCAAGGTGTGATGAAACTCCGTGTGGCGTATGTGCCAGGTGAGGGAGAGCTTGCTACAAAGCAGGAGGAAGCAGGTGTAGGAAGCCCTTGGGAGCAGTAAGCCCTGCGAACGTGTGTGGGTACTCACAGCTGAAGCTCTGATGCAGGACCAAGGCTCAGTCTGACTTTGTTTATTTAGCACCTTCCCTGAGTGGGAACCTGAAGGACTTCAGCGCTTAGTAAACTTCCAAATCACCTTGTAGAATGGAAATTATCTGCTCCTAGCCAAAAGACGAGGCATTGGAGACATCAGGTGAACTTCCTGGGGTGGTGGCTCTCGGACTTGACTTTCAAAAGACTCACTTGGGCGTCACTCCTGGTATCTACTCTGCCTGGACGCAAAGGCTGTTTCTGTAGCTTGGGCTGAGCTGGACAACGTGCATTGTACTGTATTTCAAGTTGATGTCGCTTCTGCAAGTCTAGAGAGGTGGTGAAGAAGATGCACCGTGTTAATTGTACTAGTAGGACACGCATTAGCACGCACGCACCCACGCACGCACGCACGCACGCACGCACATACGCACGTACTGCACTTAGTGAGATTTCCGTCCAATTCATTTCTTGTCACCCTTCTAAGTGTCATCCCTTGTGGCTGTGGGAGAGATGAGAAATGGTGTGTACAGGACTTTAGAAACTGTCCTTGATTTTGGAGCTCTCAGAGCCTTATATGATGTGTCCACCCCAGACTAGACTATGAGGAATACCGGGCAGATTGCGGGTGGGGAGAATCCATGCGTTCTGCTTCGAGGAGGGGTAGATCCACAGTAAACAGCGAGTGTAAACGTGCGAGTGGCAATTTGACTGACGGACCGATGAAGAGAATCATTTATCTCATCTCCTGCAGCAGTGAAAGAACCGCATTTTATCTCAGGGTCAATTCCATCCGTAGCGGAGGAAAAATAATAAACAAAACAAAACAAAACTAGGGTTCCAAAATGAAGTTTAAATTTAAAGGAAGACTCACTAAAATAAATGCATTTTTAAAAAAAAGCAAAGTGTGTTCGTGAATAGACACTTTCACCCTAATCCCTCTCTGGCTTGCCATCCTCTAGGGAGCAGTTCATTTAACGCTACGGGATTTCCCGAATTTCACTGGGTGTCTGAACAAACTTGCTAGAGTTGGAGTACAGAACAGAAAACGTGTGCCGCAGAAAGTACCCTCTACACACGTTTGCTGCTACTGGTGATACTGGTAGAAGGGAACTGGGCTGCACTGCCTCCTATTTTATCCATGTTTCCTTATCTGTCTCCTTAGCCAAATGGCACCGAAGAGCTCAGACAACAGAAAAGTCTTCAGTTTTAGTTACTGTAGTGCATGATGGCACAGTCAGTAGGGCTAGTGTGTCCCATGAGGCCCCTCTTTCTGGTTGGAAGGCAGCCTCCTTTCTGCACTGCTCAACGTGCCCTTTCCTCTAGGGCCGTGCTGAGAGAGCAGTCCCTGGATAGCCTTTCTTTTTGTAAAGGTTTTTGTAAGGTTTATCCCAACCGTAGGACCTCACTTAATCCCACCTGTGCCTTGAAAGGCCGATCTCCCTGTCACTTTGGGGATTTTTTCTCTCTGGCCTCTGGTTTCTTTCTTACGCTTGTCTTGACCTCACTGTCTACCTGGCTCCCATACCAGGGAGAGGCATAAATTCAATCACACCTAAAAATTCCTTAAGGTCAAAGGCTTTATTTTCCTTACTCAGCTACATTTCTGATCTCCCTTCCTAGTACACAGTCGTCATTTGACTTGAACAGAATCCACGTGTAGTCTTCCAGTAAACGATCCCAACCACACCAGGAGAACTGTTACACTATTCTGAGCGTGGGGCTCGGTGTAAGTACGTACCATACGCAGGCATTTGTTCTAAATTCTTTATAAATCCGCTACCATCGTTCTCACGTCAGTAACGGGGAAAGTGGAGTTCAGAGAGGTCAAAATAACTGAGATGAGATCCATGAACCAGTGTCAGAACCAGAATCCAAACCCTAGCAGCCTGGCTCACAGCCCAAGCTTTTAACCCTGACACTGGTCACGTGCCCTTTCCTAATGGCTGGGTCCTGTGGTTTGCCCCGCGTTTCTTATGTGGCAACTTTATTATTAGATTCCTAGGGCTGCCTTGAGTTTTTCCAGACCCGATGGGGGCTTAAAACAGTAAAGATGTGTTCTCTCACAGTTTGGGAGGTCAGGATTCTGAAACCAAGTGGTTGCTAAGTCACAGCTTCTTCCTGGGGTACAGGGAGAGGATCCATCCTTTAACGTTTCATTTTAGAAGCCTCAAGCGTTCTCTGACATAGTACTGCAAAACTTGAATCCAGACCACCGACTCCTGCCCTCCCTCCCTCCCTCCCCGCCTCCCCCCTCCCCCTGCCGCCCCGCCCCTCTCTTTCAATATCTCCCTTTCCTCTTCCCCTCTTTCTTATCTGAATTCGCTAAGAGTTATTACCATTTGCGTTAAGGCCAACCTGAGTAAGCAAGCATGTACTTGAGGAGCTTTAACATCGTCACATCCACTAAGAAAACTTCCGCTGGAAGGATGTGGACACATCTTTTGATGGGGCACAGTTCAGCTCACTAAAACACCAACAGAATTGGGGGCCCAGAGTACAGGAACCTTCTCAGCTACACCCCTCTTTGCTAGAGCCGCGTCTTTCTGTTCCTGCTGACTATCATGTGCTTGACGAATACCCCACTTCTTGTGGCTAAAATACGGGCAATATTTGCTCATGAGTCACTGATCCAAAGTGTATGATAATTAAATTAGACTCAAGGTGTAATTTTCCTAAGAAGACTTGGCTTGGGACCACGAAAGAAGGGTGGAAGTTTTTTTTATTAATTCTTTTGTTTAAAGAGGGTGTCAAGTACCCTACTCTGACCTTGGACTTGTTACACAACCCAAGATAACCTTGAGCTTCTGATCTTCCATCTCCTGAGTGCTGAGATTACCAGAGCACACCGTGAGAGCTGTACGTAAGGTGCTGGGGATCCACCCCAGGGCTCTGTGCACACTAGGCAAGCATTCTGTCAGCCGATCCACATCCTCAGCCTCTCCTCCCTTTTTATCTACATCCTCAGCCTCTCCTCCTTTCTGCAGTTTGTTTGCTTCTGACAGCCACATGTTGCAACAGGACTAGGACTAGGGTAAAGCAGGGCCAGGAAAGAATGTAGGTTCAAAATGTAATGGTTGACACTGGCAGGCTCGCTAAGTTTGGGGAACTCAGTACTTCACAGAACTCTCTTGTTTCCCAGAATAAGTACCAAAAACCCCGTGGTAGAGAGGTGGGAAGACGAAGAGACTTAAGCAAACATGAGAAAAGAAGAGTCCTGATGGCATTCAAGTGGCTCTAACCTTCTCTCATGAGCCTCTCATTTGGTACAATGACATACGTACTTTGAGTTCTGTGTGAACACACACACACATTTATTCTTATCAATACAAACTATTGCTATGGCACAAACTGTACTCAGCTTCAATAAAGAATCCCAGCAAAAGCTTCAGGTTAACCTCTGGCTCTCCCTCTTCCCGTGATTTTCCAGGATTAGAATATTGGAGAAGTGCCAGGTGGGTGATGCATGCCTACAATCCCAGCACTCCAGGAAGCACAAGCAGGTAGGTCTCTGTAAGTTCGAGGCCAGCCTGGTCTATAGAGCAAGTCCAGGAAAGCAAAGGCTACACAGAGGAACCCTATCTCAGAAAGCCAAAGTAATAATAATAATAATAATAATAATAATAATAATAATGATGATGATGATGATAATAACAACAACAACAACAACATCAATAGCAATTAGAAGATTGGAGCAGGAGCTGGTGAGTGAGTACCGAGAGCTCAGCACTAATGGCAGTGAGGACTCTGATTCACAGTTGGGAACTTTCTTCCTTGGCTTTTCAAAACTCCTGGTCTCTTTTGCCTTTTAGTGTTCAGGCAGAAAGACTGTCAGTTGTTGACATATTCTGAATGAACAACAGTGATTAGACTACACTCTTAAGGGTAAGCGCCACAGAATGCCGACTGTTCTGCTGCTGTTTTTCATAGGTTCTCTTTTCTCCTTTGTAGTTCTGAGTAGACCGACTTCTTCTAATGGTTTTTCTCAGTATTAAATAAACAAATCAGTATAGACTAACACTTTGTGTTTAGTAGACAGCCAAAAGGCTTTCAATTATCTCTGGAAACTGTAGGTTTCTCTCTTATTTTAAGGGAATTCCTCTCCCATCAGTCAAGGTAAATAAAACAGGAGGTACAAGTACCTCAGAGTCCTCTTCTAGCATGATGCTCCCTTCTCTTCTTCCTCCTTCTCTGCCCCATACTCCTCTTAAAGAATCCAGCCTTCAGTGTAAAGGGCATAACAGGAAGTACTGCAGCCATCCATTTTATCTTTTCTAGTAGCTTGCTTGCTTATATGGCAGAAGGTTTAACTGTCATGAATAGGCCCCATCACGTTTGAAAACATAGTGACTTCCATTCCCTAGGAATTTGACACTCTGTCCAAGTTAACCCTTGCAACCTCTTATTTAGACTTGAAGAAAGGGCAAGTGGAATGCCATGGATCTAGAGAACGGCAAAGTGACATGTAGAGAGCGGCAACTGTGGGCAGGCTCAGCTCTTGGAAAGCAAACACCTTTGCTCTGCTCCAGGGGAGAAGCCTGTGGGGTGGGGGTCCAGGTCCTGAGGTTCTGGAGTTCACAGCATTCTTAGACCATTCTTCACAGGTTTTTTTGTTTCATTTGAAAGCATCCAAATGAATCTGTTTTTATGAAGGGCAGCTGAGAACTTCCTTCCTGATCCAAAGGTCTAGCAGCACCAGGCTGGGGCTCAGGGTGATCTGTACTAGATACATTTACCCTGCCCCTTGTTCTGACGTCATTGTTAGTGTATTTTTCTTCCTTAGATAAATGTGTAGCTTCTGCTTTATTCAAGCCGCTTGATGCTAGTGATTCCTTGGTTTTGGTGGGTTGTCTCATTTCCTGAATCTGTTCACCGCAAGTGATGGAGGCTCAGAAAAAAATTGGATTCACTCCCGTCTTCTTACCACGGTATGCCCAGGATTCTCCTCCACTCTGGGATTTTGTGTGATTAAAAAAAAAAAAAAAAAAGAAGCGTGTTTCAGATGTTCTACGATCCCTACCAGTTGATGCCCCTGCTGGTTACACTGCCTGGAAAGCACAGAAGGCCTTTGTTATGAGTAATGCCAGTTGAGACTCGACCTCTGTCATATTTCTGTTTCCAGAGGGAAGAATCGTGCATAGGATGAGTCTAGGAGAGATGGGAAATGCACAGGTAAAATTAATATATTTACCTAACAAATACAGACAGATAAATAGGTCAAGCTAGGATAGAATCCAGAGATTCAGAACACACAAGGGACAAACCTTAGCATCCGGTGCACAGACAGTCTCAGATGGCAGGGGACCCTAAGGAAGAGCCTCCCTTTCTAGGGCAGCATGGAAGAGTAATGCTGATTCACTTAAATGATTGCCAACAACATAACCTTGCATAAATTAATTAACCTTTCCACCCATCCCTTTTCCTCATGCATAAAGTGGGATTCACAGAAACTAGCCAATAAACTTGTTATGGAAAGTATATGCTATATATTCATTTAAAACAAAATGCTTGCCATATGCCAAGAACTGGTCTAGAGTCTAAAAATATAATGTTGAGCAAAATGCTTTGCTATTACTATGCAAATAAGTCATGTGATAATTTATTAAACAACTACATCTATATTTTATCTATGCATATGCTATACATATATATACATATATTTATGCAAATACATATTTTAATGAAGTGTTTATATATGATTTTGTGTGATAATGATGTGATGATATGATGTGATGGAATAGAATATATATCTTGTCACTTCAGAGATTTTAAGTAATCATACAAACCATTAACTGGCACTGGCATTTCTTAGAAAGACTGGAAAGGGCGGTGCTACAAACACGCTGCTGTGACAGTAGTGCAGAGCCTTGCTGCTAGTGGAAGAGGAACTTGGGACTGAATGCAGAGACGGTGACAGAAACAGGAGACTGGGAATAGCAGAATCCTGACAAGAGCCATTTTTATCTCACAGCTCACTAGGACTCGTTTTCATTTAAGTATAGTTGGGTCCGCCTCTCTTGTGTATGAACCCTGACAGCTTCAGGTCCAGTCATGGAACAAGCAGAGTTGACCAAAAATAGGTGGACAGCATGGCGTGTGCAAAGGCACCGAGATACAATAAATACATGGCTGCTAAACATCAGTTATTCAGATAAACCAGGCATATTATCCAGATCTCGTCTTATTTTTGTTATCAGTTGATCTCCAGAGAATTCTCCTTTATTGCGAGCTGTAGTAACTAGCCAATATTTTTTTCTTTCAGCTTTTGCTATGTTCTAGAAATTTTTGGTACCTATGTTAGCTGCATCTGAAATGAACTGACCAATACTAACAGTTCTCTGCTAGCAAAATACTGGTCATCAAGGTAAGCAGAGACATCATACTTAAGGTGTCCCTTTACCAGGCTGGCCTGGCGTGTGCTGTGGCATATTACTTAATGGTTATGATCATCCTGTCACTACATAGATAACCCCTACCCTAATTGTGAATGATAGTTCATAGTGAAGAAATCGAGTCTTGGGAAGGAGAAGCAGGCTGTTTGGTAATACAGTCGGGCCAAGGTGGTACTGAGTCTTGAAACAAGCATGCCATGCTGTCAAGTCCATGACCGTTGCAAGTTCATTTAAAAAGACTATCCCAACTGAAACACAGCATTTAAAAAAAATAAATATAGTTAACTGTATGTGATTTCACAAAGACTGTTTGTTTTCATCCCCAAACTCAACCATTTTCTGTGACTCTTATATTCATTGTGGATCGGAGCATAGTTGTACAACCTGTCACCCACCAGAAACATGCAATGGTGGGATAAATTTCACCTGTCAACATTATTTAATTTTCGACATAAAGGCCTCCTGGCTGAAGACATTGGGAAGGGACACATTAGGGGCACATTGTTAGAGTCCACAAATTAGGAACATGGAACGACAGGGCTATATGGGGCAGAATATTTACAAACCCTGGGATCTATGTTGCAGTCTTGTAAAACAGCACCTCATTGTGTTACTATGGTGGCCTCTTTGCCGCTTCCTTCCTGCTCTATCTGCCCTCTTTATCCTGGAATTCAGGAAAGGTTTGTAGCCACAGAGAGATGCTTCTATCAACCCTATCTCCTGATGACCTCCATCTTTTTTTCAAAGGAGAAGACATGGGCTTTTTGGCTTAATATAAGCAAACTGCCTTTGTATATAACATGGGGTATTTGATCAGTCAGCTGTATCCAGCACATCCTGGTACTGTAAACTTGACTTGGATGACAAAGGAATAAAGAAGCGACAGACACACACAGAAGCTGGGATCCAATAATCTATGCTTGCTCTAGTGGAACCTGGCCTATTCAGCAACAGCCTGGAACCTTATCACATTTACTGTGTATGGCCCAGAAGAAGGGCTTAGCTCATCTCTGTAGGAGGAGGTCTCCGTGTGGTACACTCTCAGATGGCAGACACATGGGAGAATGAAGCTGTAGATGCTACCGTTTGCATATACTTGTCACTCCTTATAGATAGAGGAAAGATTTGCCTTGCTTCTGATCCCCACCAGGAGAAAGATTTCTTTTCCATTTTATTTAAATGCTATGTTTTTTTGAGTCAATCTTCTTTATGCTATTTACTTGTGATTACTGAATTTGTGTGTGGTAAATATCTCTTTTTTTCACTACTGTCAATAATGTGTTGTAAAGGTAACTTTTATTCTGATGTAACTGTTATCTAGAGACTTACTGTGGAATAAACTCCCATTTCCTAGTTTTTTTTCTGAACTCTGGCTGGCTGGTTCAACTCAGCTCTTCTGACTCAAACTCCTCTCCAAGCTGATTGATTTAATCTGGCTTCTCTTGGCTCCTCACTGAACTGCTCTGCTTGGCCTCAAGCAAATTCAGGCAATTTGCTGTGATACTCTGGTTTCTTCTTATCCTGTGCCTTGAACTGCCTCTGCATGAACTCATAAAACAAACTCAACTCTACTGCACCGCACCAAACTCAGCTCTATTGTACTGCACTAACTCAACTACACTGCACCAAACTCAACTCTACTACACTGCACTCACTCAACTGCACTGCACCAAACTCAACTCTACTCAAGGGAACTGACTGAAATAATATGAAGTGCCACAGCTGAACTGCCACTGCATTCCCTCTCAACTGAATGCTCAACTAAACTCCACCGCACTGCACTGCACTGCACTGCACTGCCAGACTGAACTTACCTGACTGAGCTCACCTCCACTGGACTGCCTACTGAACTCTCTACTGTATTGTCTTCTCTACTCCCTCTCTCCTGTACCCTACTTTCCTCTTTCAGTTCCTCTGTACTGCTCTTAACTAGTTTCTCTTTCGTGTGTATTCGTGTGAGAGCGGGGCATAGCCTATCTCTGACTCATTCTATCAAGTCTTTGATTTGTCACTTTGTCCGCCCCTTAATTAGCTGTCATTTTTAAATATAGGTGCTTCTTTCTACCAACTAGCTTTACCTTCATTGTTTGGCATTAAAAATACATGCTAAGGGTGTGTCTGTATTCTAGCCAGAATAATTAATGGCATGTTATTCCAGCTGGATCGTACAGACCTAGAAGGTCTTTGGATGTGATCACTTGCCAGAGTAGCCATTTTACTAGATAAGCTCAGTCTCCATGAGTGTTCCATAATATAGGAAGCATGGCCTGTCTCTGACATAGACTTTGTTGCTGATTCCTTGATTACTTCCCCTTGGTGGAGCAGCCTTGTCAGGCCAATGATGAGACTTTATAGGTTGGCGTCAGATAGTAGGGGAGAAGGGCTCCCCATTTCTGAGGACTAGGGGAGAGGGGAGAGAGATGAGGTAGGGAGTGCGGGACAGGGAGGAGATAAGGAAAGGGGCTACAATTGGGATGTAAAGTGAATGAATTAAAAATAAATAAAATAAAATTCTTCTACAATGTGTGCCTTTTTTATTTTCTTTTTTCATCAAAAGGTACAGGTTGGTCCATTTAATTAGTTTTTATCAAATAAGTACATTTTGATTTTTTTGATCCTTGTTTTATAGGTACATCTTGGGTGTTGAGTTTTATTATGCCCTCTGTTTTTCCTTTATTTGAAAGTTGTATTTATTAATTATTTATACAGTAGTCTGACTGCATGCTAGAAGAGGGCACCAGATCTCATTATAGATGGCTATGAGCCACTGTGTGATTGCTGGGAATTGAACTCAGGATCTTTGGAAGAACAGTCAGTGCTTTTAACCTCTGAGCCATTTCTCCAACCCTCCTCTGTTTTCTGAGACTTGAAATCTTGTTACTTTTATGTCTTCCTTAAAGACTTACATAGACATTGGATTCAGACTCTTTTACTTTCCATTGGCACCTACAATCCATTGGATCTACATTTTCCTCTATGCTTGATGCTGTCCACATCCTACAAGCTCTAATAGGCTCCATTTTTATTACCATTCACTTAAAACTTGACTTTTGGAAATATATTTATGTGTGAAGACCTGTATCTGATTCAGCAAACCCATCAGGAAAAAAACTACTGTGATTCTCTTGTGAGGGGCAGCTCCAGTGAAGAAAACCTACTGTGCTTCTCATGTGAGGGGCAGCTCCAGTGTTTCCATGTAGGGACTCTAACTAGCTACATCATGCTAGAAGACATGAGTTCATCTCTAATAAAAGGATAGTTAAGATTGGGAATTTTTCTTAAACTCAGGAAGACATTTTGAGGTATTAACTTTGAGAGCACAAATTTTACTAGGAAAATTTAGCTTGGTGTGAGAAAGAAAAGACATTGATATCTTCTGTAAACATAATGTAAAAACTAGCTGGGCTCATCCAAGTAGCACTGGAGTTTGTGTTCTGAAAGATCTTTTCCTCAGATTAAGAATTCTACGATGACTTAAAGTTTATGTGCCAAATTTTTTAAAACACAGTTGTGACTGTTACTCCTTTTACTTGCTCATCTCCCGAAGATAACTCCGTAGTTTTCTTACTATTAGATTCTAACTCAACTCTACCATCATCAGAAGTGGGCTTGACATGATTCCAAGCATTTGGAATTTGTTGAGAATTGTTTTCCAGCATAGCATATGGATTTGTTTTGGTAAATTTTCTTGTGCACTTGAAAAATCATGTGTATTGTATTGTAGAAGTCACTTAAGACATGTGTGTTCTTTATTGACTCAATGTACCCCTTGTGTTTTGTACACATGTTTTGGTATTGAGAATTCACTTAAAGACTCCATTGTAATTGTGGATCTGTTTCTGTTAGTTTATAGCCCATATATTTTTGTACTTGTGTTTTTGGATGCATGTACATTTTGAAATGAAATATCTAGCTTGTTGATTTACCTATGATATTTCTCTCCTGCCCAGCAATTTGCTTTGTCTGATGTTACAAGATCTGTCCTGGCATATTTGTGATAAGCTTTGGCAGAATCCATCTCTCAGACCTTTAACCTCAAACATTCTGTCTCCATATTTAAGAAATATCTTCTAAAACTGACATTGACAAATGCTTGTTTTATAAGTAACAGATTTTTATTCAAATGTTTATACATTTTATTTAATTTGATGTTGAGCTTACTGGTATTTGGGGTTTTAATTTTTCTATTCTATTAATTTTATATACTTCATTCTTTTTAAAAATCTTTGCTTTATAGAATAATTATTTATTATATCAATTTCCTCTTAGTTTGTGTGATGAATATGCACTTGCTTATTTTTTATGTTATTACCACAGATCACAATGCATACTTATAATTAATACTTTTGTTATATAATGGAAAATTAAAAACTTTGGACACTCAATTCATCTGTGTCTTATCTTCGTTTTGCTATAGACTCCTATTCTGCACATATGTTAGGTAAATAACCATTATTGCTTCAAATATTCTAAAATCCATTACATGCATTTGCTTTTTCCACTATTTTTATTTTATAGTGTGTGAATTTCTATATGTCTCTCTAGGATCATTTTCTTCTTGTCTGGATTATTCAGCTTGATACATGCTTTTAGTAGATCTACTGGTAATAAATAATTTCAATATCATTGTATACAATGTATTTTCACCTATACTTTAAGTGAATATTTCTCCTGTGATTATAACTCTACATTAGCAGGTATTCCTTCTTTAACATTGAAAGTTATTTTTATACAGTGTATTCTAGACTGTATCACTTAATTCTCCAAAAATTAACCAACATACTTAATGGAATTGTAATTGCAGTTCCATAACAATTCCTTCATAGAAATGAGCAAGATGACTCTAAAATATTTGGGAGGTCGACGTATCATCTTTGTAACAAACAATAAAGTTGGGATTCTTAAATAATCAGTTCTCAAGATGTATTGCAAAGTGTCAATATTCTAAGTTATTTGAGATTAGCTGAACGATTGACATATAAACCAAAGTAACAAGGAATACAAACAGAAGCTAATTCTCTGATTGCCTATCTTTACAGGGCAGGCATAAACAAATGCAGGTTCACTCCAAATACGGCACAGATGGCAGACGTAAGGACCAACTTCATTCTTGCTTGATGAACCATTGAGTTTACTGGGGTACTGACTGGCTGGTCCATGGGTGACTCATAGTCAGCTGTATCACTGAAAAGCTAACTCCAGGGAAGACAAGGCCGCAGGAAAGCTGTGTCCCCAAGACCCCTGCACATCCCAGGCATTTCTGCAAATCTTTCAGGCACTTATGCTCTTCCCAGAACCATTTTACTGCTTTGATAATCTTGGAGAGGAACCATGCACTTTCCGAGCTTTATAAATTTCCTGAGTTTCTTTGAGTCTTACAAGTCTCTTTCCTTCCCCTTCACAGGGAATATTTCTATCCAGAAAAAAATAGCTACAGAGATATTTCTAAGAAAGATGTAAGGGAGTTAAGTGTGGAATTGAAAGTCATTTCAGCAAGTGGTGTTGGATTAACTGGGCACCAACAAAGATGTGAGCATTGACTCTGACCTACTCCATGTAAAAATGCACGCCAAATAGTGTATACAGCTAAATGTAAGATGCAAACTTTTCAAAATACATAGCCAAATAATACCTTTTACTCTCAGAAACCAGAAGTATTTTTGTTTTGTAGTTGTTATTGTTGTAGTAGTTATTGTTTCATTTTGTTTTTCCTATAGAGGCCAAACCATAGGAGACAGGAAAAAAAACAGTACCCATCCATCCAATCAAACAAACACACAAACACAAACACAAACAAAAAGCCATTCAAGTCTCACCAAATCACTTAAATGATTTGGTTCTTCCAAATATCTCCTTAAGAAAAAAAA
>CAJRSG010005732.1:0-10385 GCA_907169655.1 Acomys percivali
GAAGCACAAATGAAAACTACTTTGAGATTTCATCTTACACCAGTTAGAATACATAAGATCAATAAAACAAGTGACAGCTCCTTCTGGCAAGGACATGGAATAAAAGAGACACTCATTAATTTCTGGTGGGAGTGAAAACTCATACATGCACTGTGGAAATCAGTGTGGCAATTCCTCAGGAAGATGGGAATAGCTCTTCCTCAAGATTCAGGTATACTACCCTTGAGCATCTATCCAAAAGACTCTACATCCTACTACAGAGACATTTGCTCATCCATGTTCATTGTAGTCTATACATAATAGTTAGAAAATGGAAACAGACTAGATGCCCATCAATAGAAGAATGGATAAAGAAAGTGTGGTAATTTACAAAAGGTACCATTACTTAGCTATTTTTTAATGAAATCATGAAATTCGCAGATAAATGGATGGAGCTAGAAAATACCATCTGGAGTGAGAAAACCCAAACCTAGAAAGACAAATGTAATGTGTACTCACTTATATGTAGATGTTACCTATTATGTCTTTGATAAGCAGGCTATAATCCATATAGTCTCAGAGGTATTGATGGATTTCTTTATAATGGCAAAATAAGCAGGTAGTTATAGATGGATGGGGAAGAGGATACTGAATGTGAGATCAAACAGGGAAGTTGAGTTAAGAGGTGAGTGAAGAAGGGAATCGGGAAGGAACAGCTAAAACTAAGGGCCATTTGAGAGGTTATATGAAATTTTAATACAAAAGAAGCTTCTGTGTGTGTGTGTGTGTGTGTGTGTGTTCTAAATGTTCTAAATGGAATCATCAAGTAACAAGGGAGATAACCCCAAATGAACATCTCTCTTTGCTAAATGAAGGCCCCAGTTCTAATTGAGCTGTTGGCCAAAGGGGCCCTATGGAACCTCCAAATAACCCAGTCTATTATAAAGGCTATTGGTTGTTTTCCACAAACTAATAGTAAAGCTCTTTTGCTGTAGACAACACCTACCCCACTCATTAAACATAGAGAAGTAGAGCCTTCAACCCTACTGACTAGAGTTCATTGTACTCTGCATACTATCAAAGAAGAAGAAAGGTAAACAAAACCCAGCTTCAAATTCTGATGGAAAATAGTGACCTACCTGCAAGACATGCTAGTGCGATAGTGGTACAAGGCTTGTGGGGCTAACTAACCAATGTCTGATTGGATTCTTAAATTCTAAAATTCATCTCATGAGAGGGAACCCATCTCTGACACTGATGGCTAAGAACCTGAGACTAGCTAGGACAGAGACCTGGGGAAAGACCACATACTAGTGTTCTAAATAAACACAGCAATGAAATGACTCCTGATGACATTCGGCTGCATCTATAGGTCTGTGTCTCTCAGCCATCATCAGAGAAACTTCCTCCTGCAGTAGATGGAATATAATACCTAGACACACAACTGGACAATATGTAGAGAGTGAGAGACCTTGGAATACTCAGTCCTAAATGGGGTGTCTCCATCAACTCCTTCCCTTCAAGGCTCAGAGAAGAAGAGGAAATTAAAAGATTTTAGTATGTGTGCTGCTGAAGTGGGCATGGAAATGAAAAGGCTTTAAGAGCCATGGGGGATGGAGTACACCAAGGAAACAAGGCCTTCTAAACCCAACAGTAGGGATGCTCATATGAACTTACAGAGACTGTGGCAACACACAGAGGGCCTGCAAAGGTCTAAGCCAGATGCAGCCACTGCGGGGGGAGGGTGGTCATAAGACCCCCATCCCAAACCCAGAAGCTATTTTCAATTGAAAACTCCTCACAAATGGAACATTAGTTTTCTCCGGTGTAGTCTCCTTGGGTATGCAAACTACTCTTTTTTATAAATTTTTTTATTTTTACATATACATTTATATTATTACACATATAAACAATAAACTACCTATGTCAAGAAGAACAGTGACACATTCATGAATTATATAAATGTTACAGTCTTAGTTTTTTGGCTATTTGTATTTGAGAGCCTTGAAGATCTTGGTGTGTCTAAAATTCTGAATAAAAATCAATATCTATCATATCTCATCATTACCAACTTAAAACATCTATCTTGACCTTAAAAACATCTTAAACCCTAAACAACTAAGTTTAAATATAAAACTAAACTATTTGGTCTTCAATCCCATCAAAGACTTAAGAAGGAATAAAATTGACTACCTGAGTATACGGGGAGTGCACGTTAGTAACTTTCCAAATGAAAAGGTGAGAGAGACAGTTTGCTACCTGAATAGTCACAAACTCTCTATAATGTTGAAGCATCATCTTCAGCCTTCTGGCCCAATAGATGGGAATAGCACTGAGACTGGCTGAGACATGAATGTCTCGGCATAGACAACGCTTCTTGTTGGCTTCAGAACCCCTATGAATTATTGTCAGATGCCATTCTTCATACGGCATGAATGAAGATTTACAGATGTCTTTTTTTCTGCTCATACAAAGAGCAGAAAACAATACTTAATTACAAACCACTCTTAAGGTCAGGCCCAAACCCAACAGTAAATGTCCAACACAAAACCGAAGTCGGTGGCATTTTTGGACATTCTTTGTCCCATAATGCTTTGCCAGGGTTTTTGCCCCTTTACATATATATTATGGTTTCTGATTTTGTGTTTTTATGGGATTTCTGTGTGTGCAAATGTGTGTGTCTCTACATCTATATGTGGGTTTTTTTTTTTTTTAGCTTTGTCTTGTTTTTCTTTGTTTGGTTATTTTGTTTGTTTGCTTGTTTATTTTCTCCTATTCTGGTTTGTTTCTATTTTATCTAATTTTTTTAGATGCCTGTTTGTATCTTAATGAGAGAAAGAATGAGAATGTATTTGAGTGAGTGGGAAAGTGGGAGAATCTGAGCAGGATTGGGGGAAAAATCATAATTTGAAAATGTTGCATCAAAAAAATCCATTTTCAATTTTTCAAGTGTCTCAAGCTGAAGATGTCATCTAGTTCAATTCTTAGACCACTTAGTATACTGCATTAAGACACAGACATGAACCACCAGAAGCATTGGTAATATGCAACCATCTGTGACTATCTAGAGGGAGTATTAGAAAGTTTTCCTCCCATAACCATCTTGAGTTTTATTCTATAACTCTTAAGATTTTTCCCTCAAACAGTGGGGGATTCAGTAACAGTAATGGTGTTGGCTTCAAGAAAACACTGATTTCTGGATACAACAGAACAGTTGTATATATGAACTCAGAAATTCTGACTCTATGCTCAAGTTAGATATAATGCCTGCAATGGAAGGGGGATTCAGCAACATGGGCAGCCTAAAACAAAGACAAAAATATCTCCTGACTTTTCAAGGGTTCCTGTGGTTTGCATGTAAAACACCCCCATAGGATCATGTACTTGAATAATTGTACCCAAGATAGTGTTGCTGTTTTAAGAAGGTGTAGAGCTTTTAGGTTTGCTGAAGGAAGTGGGTCACCCTGAAGAAGCCTTGAGGTTTTATATCTGTCTCTTCTTCCTGACCTTTCTGCTCTTCCTAGGATGAATGCAATGTGACCAGCCAGCCTCATGTCTTTGTCACTATGCCTTCGCCTTGTAGGAAGAAGAATGTTGTCAGGGAGGTAACACATGCTATCTGCAGTCCTTACCACACCGCTCTACAGAGGGGACAAAATGACTGGGTTGTGACCACATTTTAGCAGTCCCAATAGAAACACTCAAGGTTAGGAACATCCTTCCTAGCTTCTTAACCAAAGTTCAGTTCAAAACCAAGTTTCAAATAAAAATTGGGATCCTTAAATGTAATCTGTTTTATTGAAACCATCAGAAATGAAAATTTTTTTCCACCATTAGATGATATGATTTCCATAATGATAATAACAGCAGATTACAAGAACAAGAGAAAATTTTCTTTAATACTGGTAGTGTCTTCAGTGAGATGGATTTTCTTCTCCTGCTGCATAATGATCATTAAGTAATTGAATAGGAGCAATTGCAAGCACAGAGGAGCGTTCAGACGGGCCATGTACAGCTGCAAGCAGTGGGCAGGATCTTAAAGGAATAAGAGGTGCACAGGGCATTGAGAGCAGGAATAACTGAAATCTTTCTGCAGCCATTAGTCCACTTTGAATAATTTCTCTTTTCCTGTTGGTTTCTGTGGTGCTGAAGACTGAAGCCCAGAGCTCTGCACATGCCAGTTGAGCATTCTACCATTCAGCTGGACCCTCAATTCTCTCACTAATTGTCCAGTTTCACAGACATGCTTGCAAAGGATGGAAGGAAAATAGTGGGAATCACTTAGTTTTCTTTAACTAGTGAGAAATGTTTTTTTTACTTCTGAAAATTCCAGAACCTGCCCCTTTTGTTTAAGGCTCCATTGAATATCGTTACAGATGTGGTATATACAGCTGCCTGAATTTGAGACCCTGCTTGGCATATTTGCTCTTAGCAAGATCTCTGCTTTGATAATGCAGAGTTTACTCAACTGAAATTTGCCATAGTAGTCACAATACCACCTCCACATGGTCATTTTGAAGATTATAGCATGTGTACTCTTTCCTTTAGTTGCATTGTAGATGCACCGTTCCCTCCTGTTAGAGTCATGGAGATTCATCTGGTCTTACTATTCAGAAAACATTAAAATGAACAAAGGCGGGGTAATAAAATAGAAAGTGGCCAATTTCCTTCTTTGTGCAACCTCTGGTGTGTTTTCCTGTTTCAAGACCACTTCTGGCTACAGTGCAAAGAAAACAGCACCTGCCCTTCATGCATCCACCTCCACTTTGTCATTTTGACATTAGTAAAAGCTGTATGTGAGGATGGAGGATTGAGGAGGGAAACGAGCCCTGATATCAACGGCCCTGAAGCCTGGAGTTTAGTTCTTCCTATCAGTCTTGAACAAATGTCCTATGTTGTGTCCACTCCTCTGTGGCTTTATTCTCCAATTTTATTAGCAAGGCCATGCCAGTGTCTCCAAATACTTGCTGGCAGGATGGGAATAATTTCAACACTCTAGACAAAGATGTTCTGTAGTCTTTCTTCTCCTAAATCTAATGTCTATTTTCCCCATTCACCAGCCACCCCCATTGCCAACCTGTTTGACAGTTCAAGTTGACTGTCCTGGATTTTTTTCCCCAATTTTGCATATAGTAGTCAGATTCTCAACTTTCACCAAGCTTTCCATGACAACCATAATAATAAAAATAGCAACAACAGATACTTATTTAGTCTTTACAAACCCCTTGGCATTGAGTTAAATTCTTTCCAAACATAATTTCACTTAATCCTACCTAAAGCCTCAGGACGAAGACATGTTGATGAAACTGTACGTCATATACATGAGAAAACTGACATTTGGAAGGAAGAAGTATTTTTTAATACTGAGACAAGCAAAGGTAGTATTTGAGTTTAAAGTCTGCTTGTTTGCAACAAAACCCAAGTGAATTTCACACTTGCCAAATGGTTGTTATGTTGGATTCATATTGCCCCTTCTTCTGTTTGTGCAATTTATCTCTTAGAGAAAGAAACCAACTCACTTGCACAATCTCCAGTTATCTGTGTTCCTCTGATTATTTCTCCATGGTGCCTTTATCCATAATTTTTCCTATATTACTATGTAGCTACGGATGATTTCTTTGCTGCAGATCTGATTGCTTTACCCAGAGTACTTCATGGACAGTGCCATATCCTTCAATTAGGGCTATATACATCCCGTCAATTCTCTTTTTTAGTCAACAGTCACTAGTGTTCAATGCGCACAGCCAGGAGATCAACAGGGGAGGCTAAATGGTGATACACTAATTGAATCATTCCTTCCTTTAGTCATAGAATTCTTCTAGAGAGGTTAATTTCCATCTGTCTAATGTTCAGCTTTCCAATCTATTTCATGATGACAGCCAGATACAGTATGCCCCTTTCCCTTCGTGCTTCAGCTTTGAAATCAGTGAGTGGGTCCGCCTTGCCCTTCTGTGATAAGCAGGTATGCTTGTTTCCCTAGAAGGGTTATAAATTCATGAGAAGTTCGTGGATTTAAGACGAGAGTTTTCAAGTCAACCTGCCCCGTTTTCTCACTCATGCTTAGAATTTGTCATATTTCAAAAGATCACCAGTATTAGTATCTACATCTACTAAAGTATTAGTAGAAAACAATTTTGCAAACCTCCATCTCCACATGCTACTGAATGGATCACAGGATTTGATTGTCATTTCCGTTTTATCTCCTTTATCTCACACAGAGTGTTACAGTTTTCAATGGTAGTGGGTGTGGTAGAATTAGGTTATCACATAAGCACCTTTTCATTTGCTCAACTACATTTCCTATATCCACAGCAGGCAAAGATGAAGACCTGAGTTCAAACTCTAGAACCCACAAAACGCCTGGTGCAACAGTGGATGTCTGTAGTCCTACTGTTCCTATAGAGGTATGGGAGGCAAAGCTAGGAGAATCCTTAGAAACTTGCAGGCCAGCTATGCTGGCACACACGGTAGTGAAACTCTGGAAAACTGTGTCTCAAACAAGGTGGAAGGTGAGACTCAACACCCAAAAGTGTCCTCTGGCCTCCACCTGTGCTGTGCATCCACAACACACACACACACACACACACACACACACATTATCCATTTAAGTTTTTATTTTGTTTTTGTTGGCATTTTGTTGTTGTTGTTATTGCTGCTGCTGCTGCTGTTGTTGTTGTTACTATTGGCATATGGCTCTAGAAATGTAAAGTGAAGTCACTGTGTTTAGAGGTGCCTTGAAAGAACTGGGTTACCAGCACTGGCAAGGTCTCTGAAAACTTGACTCCAAACTTCACCATCAAGTCTGAGAGCACTAGGCAGAGCCTAGCTGTATGAAGACTAAAGAATCCAGGTAGATTGCCCACTAAGGTGTGTGCCTGTGCTGTGGAAGATGTTAGTACATTTAAAGAAAGAAAGATGTTTACTTTGGTTACATGAATTGTTTCTTAGTACCAAGGATGAAGTTTCATATCTTCCTAGGAAGCTAGCTATCCATGAAAATCATCAAGTTTCACAGGAGCCATTGCAAGTTCTCCAAGAATGTATGAACTCAAACCTTCTAGTGTCTCTTCTCAGGACGGTCTGAGTTCTAAGAGGATCCAGTGATAACTCTAAGATCCAGACACATTCTATGGCATTGATTTCCATTACTAGAGTAATATGGTATGCTTAAATTTATTAAGTAGTATAGCACTGAGCTTTTCAAAGTATTTTTCCTTTCCAGTTGATGTAACTATATATTTCACTAGGTACAGTATAACATTTCATTGCATATAAATATGCACTGTTTAATGGTAAATGGTATATACACCACCTCAGATATTTACCATTTCATTGTAGTAGGAAAATGTAAAGTTATCTGTATGGGGTTGGAGAGATGTCTCATAGGCTAAAAGTGCCTACTGTTCTTGCAGAGGACCACCCACATGGTGGCTCAAAGCCATCTATAACTCTGAATCCAGGGAATCCAATGTCCTTTCTGACCTCTGCAGGTTTCTGCACACATATGGACCACATATATACACTCAGGCACACACATACACATATACATAGAATTAAAGAAACAATCTTGAAAAGTCAAACCATCTTTACTCTCTATCTTGAAATACATACCCAATTTTGTCAATAGCAGTTATCCTACTGTTCTATAAAACATTATTTTTAGATGTGTTATATGACATTATTCCTTCAGAGATGTGAACAAACATTAAGTCACTCCAGATAGGGAACTGATAACACACAAAGGCAAGAATGCCATCAAAGTCCAACTTGGTGAACAAATGAGTTTTAATGGGTTTATTTACAGGAATATGGGTGAGCGGTTACTTGCAGGAGAAGAAATGACACAAACACAGCTGCATCGCCAAAGCCCGCTGCAGCATGAGTAACAGTTAGCAAAAGCTAGAAACCTGAGCACACCACACACCCTGGAGGCAACTCCACTGGTTGGAGAATGTTCTTTACAGGTCACTCAGTTGGTCTGAACTGCTTCCAGTCAGCTCAGCTTCATTCTGCTTCTTCCAGGCAGCTTGACTGATTTGCCTCTTTTCGGCAACTTAACCTTTCTGAAAGTGCCTCTCTGCAGTCCTTACTGTTACATATGCTTTCAGAAGGAGGGGCTTAGTAAATCTGGTCAGTTTCAGTGACTTCCTGAGCCTGTAAATTGTTTACTTCTTAACAAACTTTTTTGCATAATGGAATGCTTCACCTCCCTTTAGAATGCCCTGCCAATTACCCTCCTATTTAGCATCCTATAATATAATGAGTTTGTCTACAGTTCAGAATATTTCCACTCCCTTTTGATGTCCTGTGTCTCTCCTTCAAGGTGGGGTGCTTTATCTTGGAGGAAATCATTACACAACATGTCTGAACCCCTTTATCATTACCCATCTTCTCTGTATCACTTTCTCCTCCATATCATTCTCAGACGTTGGTAAACACTGTTCTAGTCTCTATTCCTGTGAGATCATCAATTTTGTCTTCCAAATAAAAGTGACGATAGGCAGAGTTTGTGTTTCTGAGTATCACACTGTTTTGAACTAGTTTATGTTCTATCACAGATGGCTGAGATCCTGTTCTGTTTCTTCACATTCTCAAAAATATTTGGTGCAGCATCTTTTTCCTCTTCTGCCAATATGGAAGACATGAAATAGTTTCACTGTGATATTGATTTGCATTTCACAGACTATAACAAGGTTGCACATCTTTTTTATGTTTATGGATATAGATTTTTTTAATTTACATGCATGTCTTTTGTACATCTTTAAATTCAGTTCATTTTTTCTCAGCAGCTCATAGGAGCTCTTTAATATGTTCAGGCTATTAAATCTTTATCCATTACATGTGTTCCAAGTATATTTTGGAGGTTATTGTTTCTTTATATAATGTGTTCCTAAACACTGGAGTTTTTTTTTTTTAATTAAGTTGAATTTATCTACATTTCCTTTAGCTTTGTGCTTGTTCGTTAATCTTGTGAGAAAAAAAACTCATTAATAACCCAACCTCATGAGGACATTCTAGTATATTTTTCTTCTCAAATGTAAGTTTTTTAACCTTCTTAACTTTCATGTTCCTGTTCGTTAAATACAAAAACCTTATTGTGTATGATTTGAAGTAGAGACACAATTTTGCTTCTGAGTGATTGTTTGCTAGGTAGCTCAATTCTTTCCCTTATGATTGGCATTTTTAGCTCAACCTATTACATAGTAATGACTCCTTTTCTAGCCTAATTGTTCAGTCCTATGTTTTGATTTGCCCATCTCTACACTAGGGCCATACTATCTCACTCTCCTGCTCTGATATCTGGAAGGCAGAGCACCTATGTACCCACACATATAAGACTCCGATTTTCACAAGTGTTGGCACTTTGGCTTTCATACACCATACAAATTTTATAATCATATTTTAAAGTTCCATGTGAGTTTTTTTATTGACATTTAACAAGTCCTAATTCAAACCAGAATTAAATGATGTTATTATTACACTATTCTTTCAGCCAAGAACATTATTATAAATGATTTAGAAGACACCAAACAATACCTCCTCTGCTATTTATTCACAAGTATGCACTGATAGAGATACAAATAAAATAGAAGCATAAATAACAGCAGGGAAATAATTCACTCCATGGCCAGTGGTAGTGGAGAATGAAGGGTGTGTGGTGGGATGTCTAAAGGGAAAGTACGAAGCAGCCTGTAGATTGAGTGTACTTCAAAACTAAGGAGAGGCATACATGGAGATCTGTGTCATGCCATTTTTTCCAGTGATTTGGGTACACATTAATAGCATCATTTATTACTGGTTTGAATTAGTGCCTTGTTAAATTTCAATAAAACTCTGTCATTGAATTTTAAAATGTGATTATAAAATTTGTACAATGAATGAAATGTAATGGAGGATTCATTTCACTACCACTTCTGCACACACAGTATGTTGCACAGAACAAACGTTAGGACATGTGATCAAAGATACTTGGCACACTGGTTGATTTAGGACAAACGCAGTCACATTTTTTAAGTTTTTCCTTTACATAATATAAACATAAGTGATAAATTATTTTTAAAAACTTTTGCTTAAAAAATGACATTTTTATGATTCAACTCAGCCTCCAATATTTTAGGATGTATTGTCTCTTTAAGAGTCTCAATTCTCTCTCTTCCTCAATATGCAATCTATTATGGTTCAAAGTGAATTGGGTACACATTCATTCATTCATTCATTCTTAAAATAAATGCAAAAGTCATTGCATTATAGAGTTTAGCTATAAGTGACAAAGATAACAAAAACATACAGCAAGGTAGTTCAAAGCAGAGTGTCTTCCTGTGCTTGAGGAAGGCAGGACTGGGGTTAGTCTCAAATTACGAAATCTATCTGGTGCTATCTCAGAAAACTGGGAATAGGGCTTCCTC
>CAJRSG010005733.1:0-12450 GCA_907169655.1 Acomys percivali
TAACAAGCATAGTTTATAAGCCTTACAACCTGAGTTTCTTTCCTTGATTCATATAAAAATAATATGTAAACCACGTGCGGGGGGAAATAGTAAGATTCCTGGGACTCCCTTGATATCATACTTAAACTAGTTATCAAGATATCTAGCCTCATATGTAAAAATAAAATGAAAAATATTGATTACACCTATACACACACCACACATGGTGTTCACACATATATACAAGACACACACACACCAAAATAATTCATTCTGCACTAACGCTATACTTCTGGACAGAAGTAAAATCCACACTTTTTTATTTCTTTTCTGTAGTTGCTCCAAAACGAAAGGCTCCATATTTCAAAACAAATCTGTTCCTTTTGAAAAACTAAAAAGAACTCCTTTTCTGCATTAAAAAGGCAACTATGAAAGCTTAACTTACGAAAAACACACATGTAGTATATTCATCTAAGAAATTCAGCGGCTTCCACCATCACATATCCTTGATTTGCTGGCATTCTAATAAATGTAATGGTTTGTTTGGTAATTTGTGCTAAAATAATTTAAAATAAACTATTTCTCCATGCTTTAAACCTAAACATAAGCAAATATACAATTATATACCTATCCAAAAAGCACTTTAAATTTTTAACATAATATTTAACATATATATCACAATTTAACATTTATATGAATTAAACCTTAAAAGTATCTTATGTTATAGAAAATGCTTTCCAACACAGTCCCCTATTAGAAATATATAGACAAGACTAAACTTAAAGCATTCATATTGTTTTCAGTTTTCTTTTAAGCCATGTTAATAATTTTTCATATGTTTAAATTTTTGTGTGTTTTGTTCCTCTTTTTTCTCTCTCTCTTTTTAGGAACAGGGTTTCTCTGTGTAACAGCAATGGCTGTCTTGGACTCACTTTGTAGACCAGCCTGGCCTCAAACTCACAAAGATCCGACTTCCTCTGCCTTCCTAGTGCTGAGATTAAAGGTGTGCACCCCACTCAATTATGTTTTTCAACAGGGTTTCTCTGTGTAGCCTGATGTCCTGGACTCACTTTGTAGATAAGGCTTGTCAGCCTTTGCATCCTGAGTGCTGGGACTATGTGGCATGTGATACACCACTCAGCTTAAAATTCATTTTTTAAATCTACTCTATATTCCTGCCCTCTCTCCATTTCCTACTGGCAGTTTGAAAGCCCATAGGTCAATATTTAAATGGCCCTTCTTAGCTCAACATGATAGCTAAGATAATGTGCAAATGACTATATAGCAAAAGTATTTACATGACAATTCATAGCATCAAAATTACAATTATAAAGTAGAAACAAGAATAAGTTTATGGTTGGGGGAGTCACCACAAAGTAAGAAAATCTATTACAGAGCTATAGCTCTTTAATAGGAAACTGGAGAACTACTTTTACAGAGTTTGCTATAGTCTCAGGTTCACCAACAACTATGAACAATAGCTTGGATTTCACCTTGTGGTCACTAACACAGAACATAAAAATTTAGAGGCAATCAAATAGCTTTCATCCTGCAGCATTTATAATTGTAAATAGGGTGTGAGACATACTTGGGTGACAAAATGTTGCTGAGATTGACATCAATTTCTGAGTATATATGCTATGAATAAAGCTAACCTCTGCTAATAAGTGCAGTGTGACAACATGCCAAGGGCCTATATTATCAATACTAATTCTACTGGATGGAGAACTAAGAAATGCTACTGCTGTCACGTGATCAAACACCTGGCTTCTAAAGATTCAGACATTTTTAAGGATTCTCTAAAATTTTCCTGAACCCATGCATTTGGCAAGTGGATGCCCTCGTATATAGATTTTTGCCTTACTGGAAAGTTTATTGATATTCATTGCAACTTAAATTACAAATATTGGCCGGGTGTGCTAATGCACGCCTTTAAGCCCAGCACCCGAGAGGCAGAGGCCTGCAGGTTTGAGGCCCGCCTGGTCTACAAGTTGAGTCAAGGACATCCAAGGCTACTCTGAGGAATCTTGTTTCAAAAAACAAAAAAATAAAGAAAGAATGAATGAATTTAACGTTGTAATAAAAAAATAATTAAAGCATTCGAAAACCATGTTTACAAATATAAAAGAGCATATACTATAAAAAAGCTCAACATATATGAAACTCACCTTTTTTACTAAGTTCAACAGAAGAGTCCAAAACACTTCTGATTCCCCCTTTGGCAAAACAGGAACCACCCGTTGAAACCTAATAATTATTATAAAATAAAATTATTGCTTAGAACACTATTCAAAGTGTATAATATTACTTTTCTAGGAAAAAGTAAAACAGACAAATTCCCTATATTATTTCAATAGTTTTAAGGGAAAATGTAACCAAGTGATGTCTTTTATTGGCACTAAGAGTACACACTAGGGGACCTGGAGAGATGGCTCAGAAGTTAAGAGCGCTGTCTTCTCTTCCAATGTTCCCTGGGTTCAGACAAGATCAGATGCTCATTTCTGGCCGCTTCAGACTTTACACATATTGTGCATAGATAAGTATATGGGTAAAGCACCTATACATGTAAAATACATATGAATTCATCTTTTTTATAAATGAATGAAAGGAAGGAAGGAAGAAAAAGGAGGCTAAAGAGAGGATGCTGGGTAAGGGGCAGGCAGCTGTGTGCCTGCTGCTGAGGGTACCAGTTTCCTAGGCCTTCAAGCCTGTGGATCCAGACCTGAGCCTTCAATTACCCCAAACTCTGGATTCTGGGGGGAGGATCAATGACAGCAGAGCCTCTGCTGCCACCCAGGGGCAGCAAACATCTACAATCTTGCTGCACACCCAGGCCAAACACACCCCTGACGTGAGAACAAGGGACCTGTCGAAGGAAAAAATGGTCTGTCCCAATCTGCCCACTTGCCTAGCAGGCCCTCCCTGGACCCTCAAACCTTAACAACCAACGAGGCATTGCCAGACATCCAGGCAACCATTCTGAGCATCCAGGAAGCCAGTCATAATCTGTCTGTTCTTCCCAGGTCTACACCCCATCCCCACCTACACTCCACCCTACACACCGGGCACCACCCAGGACACGTCACACTCTTCTCTTCCTTCCTCCAGAGTCCCCAAGTGGTTCTCAGACATGGATCTTTCTTTTTGCATCCTTCAAAGACACCACATACCTCCCCGTGTCCAGGGCTCAGCACAGATGCGGCTTGCAGCCCTCTCAGGAGATTCAAATGGACCAAAAGGCACTTAGAAAGGAGGCAGAAGGAGCAATTTTCACTTGTCATTTCAGGATCCCCCCTGCACATTCCCACACCTGACCCCTTCTACGACATCTCCTTTTTTTTCCAAAAGACTTTACTCATTTTATTTGTGAATGCCCTATCTATGTGTGCACCAGCTTGTTGGAAGAGGACGTCAGATTCCAGTATAGAGGACTATCAGCCACCAAGCGTTTGCTGGCAATTGAACTGAGGACCTCTGAAAGAGCAGACAGCACTCTTAGCCACTGAACCATCTCTCAGTCCACTACAAACAAGAGTCTCAGACTCCTCACAAAAAAAAAAAAAACTATACCGGGTACTATCGTCCTTTCTCTCTTGGGCCCAGACCCATAGCACAGACAATTATTTCTCCCTAGAGAAGATGGGTCTGGTCTACAGGCTGCAGACAAAGACAACTACAAACACAAACACAGATCATCTACAGACACTCATTATCGCTCTCTCTTTCACTCCCTGTCTCTCTCTTCCTCTTTCTCTGCCTGTATCTATTCCTATCTCTGTCTGTCTGTCTGTCTGTCTGTCTGTCTGTCTGTCTGTCTGTGTCTGTTTGTCTGCGTGTCTGTGTGTCTGTCTGTCTGTCTATCTGTCTGTCTGTCTATCTCTAGCTCCTCCTCACTGTACCTCTTTCTCTCCATCTGTGATCCACACAATTTCAGCTGCAGTATCCAGGAGACCAAGTGAAATACAGAATATGATCACTGGGCAAATGCTCGTCAGTCTCCAACAGGAAGCCTTCATTCCAGTAGCACTGAGTGTCTCCAAGGGCCCAGCTGCACTTAGCCGAGACCTTCTAGGATGGCCCCTAGAAGAAGACCACTCTCCCAGCATCCTAGAGATAGCCCTGCCATTGTTTTCTACTTCTCATTCTTGGACGCCTACCGAGAGCATCCACTCTGATGCTCCAAAGGGAGTTCCATTGGGATTGTGCCTTCTCTGAATACTCAGAGGTGCCAGGCTGGCAGCGGTCCCCCAAGGAAGGGTCTTGCAACCTTCCACGTGGTTGTCACTCAACTGGTCCCAAGCAACAAGTCTCATGGAACTTCACAAGCTCAACCCAGCCACCCTGGAAAACTGCAGACCTTGTGCTAGGGCCACAGAGATGAAGCCCTCAAGTGCTTCACTACATGCCATCCCGTCCTGACGGGACGATCACCTCTGACGTAAACACCATAATAATTGCTATACACTGGGTCCTCTATGGACTTGCCTCTGGATTCTCACATCCTTGATTCCCTTCCAGGAGACACACAGAGAATCAACACACACATAGACACACACACACACACAGACACACACACACACAAACACACACACACAGACACACACACAAACACACACACACACACAGACACACACACCTACACACCCCTACCTCCAAGGTTTATAAGATCCCAGACTCTGGCACCAGTGCCACTTGAGATCCCTGGACAGGGCAGGGAAGGACAGGATAGGGGCCTTGTCATGCCCTGAAGCTCTTATCCCTAGCAGGCCAGGTGAGCTAGTCAGTCAGCAGAAGCCACCAACATGTTGCCCGTATGGATGCTGGGCATCGAAGTGAAGAGGCTTCATAGTCTACCTGGCCTGGATGGTAAGCTGACTGCCTGGCATCTATAGAACATCCTTCAGTTCACAAGTTCTTCTGGCTGCTTCTGTTAAGATTCACCACAATTCAAAACACTGCCTTGGGTCCTGGCCTACTAGGTACACACAGCAAGGTTGCATCTGACCTTGATATTGTTCCCATGCCTTGTAGGTTTCTGGGATATCACTCCTTTCTAGACAGATCAGGATCCCCCAGCTCCATCTGTATCACAGCTCCAAGATAGATAGAGCGATAGATAGATAGATAGATAGATAGATAGATAGATAGATAGTGGGGACTAAATAGGGGGGTACTAAGAGAGATTGAGGAGGGCAGGGGAGGGGTTCAGTAAATAAAACGGACATTTGTCCAGGAAGGCTTTCTGTTTCTGAGATCCTGATCACTGTCCAGAGAAACTGAGTAGCCTGTGTGTGTGTGTCTGTGTGTCTGTGTGTGCATGTGTGCATGCCTATGTGCTTATGTGCATGCTTGTGTGTGTGTGTGTGTGTGTGTGTGTGTGTGTGTGTCCTAGAAGTGAGCAAAGAGAGTTCTGGCTGTACAGGAGACTCCACTACCAAAACTATGGGGGTGCAACAGTGGCCTTGTGCACAAACCAAGGCAGCCAGACAGGAGCTGTTTTCCACATAAATCCAGATGCAGCCCCTGCTACCGGTCCTGTGTAGAGAGGTCCAGTCACCCTGGCCAACATGGCCATCTAGAGAGGATCTGGAGGCTGTGCTTGCACAGTCCTGCTCTCCAAGTCCTGTGGCATTCGGGATTGGCCGTGGGTTACAAGGACCCAGCTTCTTCCTATATGACTCCTGGCCCAAGAAGAGCTCAGGAGAAGTGCATCCTCCCTGTCCATCCCAGAACAGTGCACCTCCTTATCAGGACCCATACTGCCACCTGCAGACATGCAGGGGAACTGAAGCAGAGATCATTAAAATAATTCATCTTGATCGAAGCACTGCACAGAAGAAGGAAGGAACAGCAGGTGATGGGCAAACTCCCTCAGACTTTGCAGTGTCAAAAAAAGCAACAGGCTGTTACAAGACTCTAGCATGGCCGTCAAGCCTTTATTCCTAGACAGGCCTGAGATGCATTTCTGGGCAGGCTGCAGGAATTCCCAAAGGGAAGCGGGTATGAGCTTGGGTGCCTGCTTGTATCCATGGTGGGACCACGGGGGTTTTGAGAGGTAGGTATATTGGAAGATGAGGTACGATAGGATGAAGAGGGGAGATGTGAAGGAGGAGGCAGGAACAGGTCAGGAGGACTCCTGGGACACAATGCCCCTCCCTCACACACACACCACATAGGACACACGGTAGCTCCTGAAGGGCTTGTGGGCTGGAGAATGGTTGAGAGGACGTGTTCCTGTAGGCTACCCTCAGGAAACTCAACAGAATCCGTCAGTCCAATCTAGACCCTAGGGGAGGAGCCTTAGAAACACACCAAGAGTATAGCCATGCCCCCTGGAAGACCTAGCAGCTCTGTGCATAACGCCACCCACTCTGGTAACCACTATAGTTACCAGGCTTCTTCTCCTGGTTGTGCTGACACCTGTGACCATGGGCACAACAAAGATTCCCGGTTAAGGGCACAGGGGAAGTTTGACAGATGCCATGAAGCAGAGGACCACCTGCCTCAGGGGCCACTGAGCCCAGCACTGGCTTCTCACCTGGCAGTAGGTGGATCCCGGGAAAATACTAGGCAAAGGATAGGCTGCCTTGTGTGCACTGGTGAGGGCTCCTGTTTCCCAGGTGTTCATGCCTGTGGATCCAGGTGTGTTCCTTCCTGTACACTGCCACCTGGACTCTCGGGGGAGGATCAACATCAGCAGATGACCCGTGAAGGCAGCAGACATCTCCCATCTTGATGCAGAACCAGATCAACCATGCCGCTGAAGTGAGATAAAGGACATGTCCAAAGAAGAAGTTTTCCATCCCAATCTGCTCAATTGACTAACAGGCCCTGGCTTGAGCCCCCAACCCAACCACCTACTAGGCAGCGCAAGGCAACAAGGGAACCAGGCAACCATTCTGAGCTCTCATGAAGTCTGTCACAATCTCTCTCTTCTGCTCAGGCCTCCACAACTACCACAACCCCAGACCACCCTACCCACTCTGCACTACTCGGGACATGTCACACTCTTCCATTTCTTCCTCCAGAGTACCCAAGTGGTTCTCAGACATGGATCTTTCTTTCTGCCTCCTCCCAAGACACCCACCTACCTCCCTGTGTCCAGGGCTCAGCACAGATGCAACTTGCAGCTCTCTCAGGAGATCCAAGTGGACCAAAGGGCACCTAGAAAGGAGGCAGAAGGAGCAATTTTCACTTGTACCACCAGGAGGCCCACAGCATATTCGTACTCCTGAGTTCTTCTGTCACGTCTCCATTTTTTTAAGAGGTTATACTTATTTTATGTGTGAAACCCCTATTTCCATATGCACCTGCCTGCTGGAAGAGGGCATCAGATTTCATTATATATGACTGAGCCATTGAGTGTTTGCTGTGGTATTAAACTCAAGACATCTGGAAGAGCAGAGTTTCTTAGCCACTGGGTCATCTCTCCAGTCCACTAACAAAAGTCCCAGGCTTCAAATAACTACATCAGGTACTATCATCCTTTCTCTTTAGGGCACAACTATTTCTCCCTAAAGAAAATGGGTCCAGTCCATAGACTACATATGAAAACACTCAAAAAGACATACACACATCATCTACAGATCCTCGTCCCCCCTCTCTCTTAGTAGCTCCTTTTCTCTTGATTTCTCCCTTTCCATCTGTGATCTACACGGTTTCAGCCACAGTATCCGGAGTATATAGGTCTGTGTGGGACCAAGTAAAATATAGAATGTGATCACTGGGCAAATGCTTGTCACTCTCCAGCAGGAAGCATTCCTTCCAGTAACACTGAGAGTCTCCAAGGGCTCAGCTGTCCGCAGCCAAGATATTTCAGGATGGCCCCTAGAAGAAGACAACTCTCTCAGCATCCTCAAGACTGCCCTGCCATGGCCATCGATTCCCAACTATCTCACTCTTGGAAGCCTTCTGCAAGCATCCACTCTGATGCTCCAAAGGAAGTTCCAACTGGATTGAGCCTGCTCTGAGTTCTCAGAGATGCCAGGCTGGCAGCTGACCCCCAAGTAATGTTCCTGCCACCTTCCACGTAATTGTCACTCAACTGGTCCCATGTCACTCAACTGGTCTCATGGACCTTCACAAGCTCAACCCAGTCACCATGGAAAACTGCAGACCTTGCGCTTGGGACATAGGGTTATGAAGCACTAAAGGGTTTTCTCTACATGCCATCCTGTCTTTCTGATAATCACCTCTGACCTAAAAACCATAATAATTGCTACACACTGGGTCCTCTATGGACTTGCCTCTGGCCTCTCACATCCTAGCTTCCCATCCAGGACACACACACACACACACACACACACACACACACACACACACACACAGACAGACACAAAAACACATACTGCAATTGTAGGGCACACATTGTGGCACCCTTGACTTCTCTATTTTTCCACATGTGATCCCAGGACAGGGCAGGGCAGGACAGGATAGGGGGCCTTGCCGACCAGCGAACTTATTCTCCCTATTAGGCCAGGTGAGCTAGTCAGTCAGGAGAATCCAGAAGTTTGTTGCCCACAGGGATGCTGAGCATCACAGTGAAGAGGCTTCAAAGTGTAGCTGGCCTGGATGGTAAGCTGACTGCCTGGTCTCTTTGGGGAATCCTTCAGAACACACCCTCCTCTGGCTGCTTCTCTTGAGATCCACCCCAGAATACAACACTGCCTTGGGCTCCTGCCCACTAGGTGCACACAGCAAGGTTGCATATGACCATGATTGTGCCTTAAAGACCTCTTGAAGGGTTCTGGGATATCACACTTTTCCTGACAGATCAGGTTCATGAGATCCACCTTGAGCACAGCTGAGAGAGAGAGAGAGAGAGAAAGAGAGAGAGAGAGAGAGAGAGAGAGAGAGAGAGAGAGAGAGAGAGAGAGAAAAAACGGGAAGTGCACAGTTTGTATAAGAAACAGAAGGAAGGCCCAAGAGAACTCGAGGCAGTATAGAACTGTATCAAGGGAAGTAGAGGAGGGCAGGGAAGGGCATCAATAAATAAAATGGACACGTGGAAGGAAGGCTCTCTGTCCCTGATGTCCTGATCACAGCCCAGACAAACTGAGTAGCCCATGTGCCTCTGTGTGTGTGGGTTGTGTGTATGTGTGTGTGTGTGTGCGCACACACATATGTCTGTCCATGTCTGTGTGGCTTAGAAATGAGCTAAGGCAGCTGTGGGTACTGCGGTGACTACTTAACCAAAAGTATGGCGGTTAAGCCATGGGCACAAACAAGCCCAGGCAGACAAGACCTGTTTTCCACACATGAACCCATATGCAGCCCTAGCTGCAGGTTCTATGTAGAGCCCTCCAGTCACCCTGGCCAACATGGCTGCCTAGAGAGACCTGGGAAGCTGTGTCTGCAGGGTCCTGCTAGCCAAGCCATGTGGCGTTCAGTTTTGGCTATGGGTCACCAGGACCATGCTTCTTCTCTCAAGTCTCCTGGCGCAAAAAGGGCCCAGGAGACCCACGTCCTGCCTGTCCTGCCAGGAGAAGAGCACCTCCCTCTATGGACTGCTGTCTCCATGCACAGATAAGCAGGGGAACTGCAGCAGTGATCACCAAAACAGTTCTGCTTGATGGTGATGCCAAATGTGGAGGGTGATGCCAACCATGAAGGGTGATGGCCACACTCACTCTGCCCTTCTCAAAGCAAAAAAAAAAACATCTGCTGTCTGGCCCTAGACTCTAAGACGGCCAACAAGCCTTTAGGCCAGGAAAGACTGAGTTGGGTCTCTGTGCAGGCTGAAAGGATTCCCTAAGGGGTTATGCTGGGGTGTGAGCAGGATGCCTGGGTGTAGGTGTGGAGGGAACTTGGGCAGTGTTATGAGAAATGGGGGTTGGGGGATAAAGAGGATGAAGGATGTGGTTGAAGGGGATGCAGAGTGAAGATGCGAGGAGGGAAGTGGGCACAGGTCACACAAGGACTCCTGGGACACACTGCACTGAGTGGACCCCACTATGGGTACCTGGCAGCCCTGAAGGGCTTGCTGGCTGAGTAGAAGAGAGCGCCCTGTGCCTGTAGGCTACCCTCATGGAACTCTACAGAAACCCTTCAGCCAATCTAGACCATAAGAAAGGAGCCTCAGAAGCAAACTCTTGAACTGGAAGATAAGGAAATTAGCCAGGACCCTTAGCTCACCCAGGAGCTCTGTGCCTAACCCTACCCACTCTGGTGACCACTAAACCTGCCAGGCTTCTCCTGGGTGTGCTGAAACCTGGGACACAGGTCACGATCCAGCTTCAAGATCAAGGGGGCTTGCCCCCAAGGCCTTCCAAGGCTGACCCAGGTCTGATAGGGCAGCAACAGGTTGATGGTGGTCGTGGTGTCAGATAGCTCAGGACAGATACCACAAGGGAGAGGGCCAACAGCCTCAGGGTGTCGCTGAGCCCAGCACTGGCTTCTCATCTGGCAGGAGGAGGCTCTGGGGTGGATGCTGGGAAAAGGGTAGGGCTCTGTGAGCCCACTGTTGAGGGCTCCAGTATTCCCTGTCTTCACACCCGTGGACCCTGCCATCTGGAGTCTGGAGGGAGGAACAGCCACAGCAGGGGCTCCCTGAGGGGCTGGAGACACCTGTAATCTTGCTGCAGAACTAGGCCAATCAAGCCCCTAATGTAAGAACAAAGACATATCAAAAAAAGAAGCATTCTATCCCAATCTACTCAATTGACTACAAGGCCATGGCTTGGATCCCCAAACCCTAACCACCTACTAGGTACCACCAGGCAACCAGGTAACCAGGTAACCAGGCAACCAGGCAACCATTCTGAGGTCCCAGAAAGTCTGTCACAATCTCTCTCCTCTCCTCAGGACTCCACCCCACCCACACCCCCAGACCACTGGGCACCACTCAGAATATTTCACTCTCTTTCCTTACTCCAGAGTACCCGAGTAGTTCTAAGATATGGATCTTTCTTTCTGCATCCTCCTTGAATACCCACCTACCTCCTGTGGCCAGGACCAGGCACAAGCACAGCTTGCAGCTCTCTCAGGAGAGTCAAGTGGAAGAAAAGTCACTTAGAAAGGAGGCAGAAGGAGCCATCTTCACTTGTCCCACCAGGATTGTCGCAGCACATTCCCACTCCTGAGCTCTTCTGCCACTTCTTCCTGTGTTCTTTTTCCTAAATATTTTATTTATCTTATGTGTGAAAACCCCGTCTGCCTGTGCACCTGCCTGCTGCAAGAAGGCATCAGAATCCAATATGGATGAATGTCAGCAACCAAGTGTTTGCTGGGAATTGACCTCAGGACCACTGAGCCATCTCTCCAGTCTACTTCTAAGAAACATCCCAGACTCCTCACAAAACCTATTGCAGGCCTTTTCATTCTTCCTCTCTAGGATCCATAGCACAGACTACATTTTCTCTCTTACTAAAACACTTGGCTCTTCAATCTTCACATGTTACTCAAAACTCAAAACAGTGGGCCTGACATTTCACACATGAGCTTCTACGATCAGGAGAAAAGCCAACAACATGTACAACACATTTTGAATTTGTGAAGCCCAGGATTCCCACTAGATTTAGGAGCATGGGGTTTCAGGGGTTAGCTAGTGTCATCCCTTAAGAACATATATAACTTCCCAAGTTATGCTCTGGAAATTACAAAACTTCTGGCAATGTGCTCAGCAAAGTAAACTGCACATGGTTACTTATCAAGTGTGAGAGCAGCTTGTAGTAACGGATGGCCTCTCAATCTTCAGCCATCTGATGAAGTCACATTCTACAAGGTAGCCGTGCTAACCTCAAACTCACTGTCTTGCCTCCAGCCTCTGCCCTCGTGCCGAGACTTGTGGCATAATGCAGCACACTGAACTCTTCCGTCACTTCTGGATGATTATAACGCAGCAGGTGTGCGCACACGGGTGAATGCAGGCAGCCTGGCATGGCAGGGGAGTCCAGGGGAGTAAGAGAGAAACGGCATGTACACAGGTGTCTGAAAGAGCACCTCCATAGCTCCTGCTTATGGTAGACTGTCGAGACGCTCCTGACAACCAACTGGGACCCTCGGACCCCTCGGGAGAGAATGGGGGACAAGAGACGTGAAGAATGGACCGCAAGTCAGGGAGTCTGATCAAGCTGAGCAAATTTTATTTTTCAAAGCAATTATATACCACTGAAGCAGGAGGCGGAGTGGGGTGATCTGGGTGGGCGGTTTTCAGCAAGGTATCAGGAAGTCAGGATGTTTCGCATTGCGGGGGCCCCTGTGGTTCTGGGGCTGGTTGGAATTTTTAGGCATCTGGAACCACAAGATGATATCTTTAGACTTCCTTTGAAGGCCTCTGTAATAACAGGAATAATGAGAACAGCGGGAGAGTACCTTGAGGGAGGGGAAGAGGTCACAAGGCAGCCTTTTGGAATGTACCCCAAGGTAAGGAGGGAAAGAGGTCACAAGGCAGTCTGCCCCAGTTTCACTCAATGTATTATGCCAGGGTCTGAGATACTTGCCGGCTATGGTCTTAGCTGCCCACAGTAAACA
>CAJRSG010005765.1:0-16388 GCA_907169655.1 Acomys percivali
AAAAAAAAAGAAAATATGCTTCACTAAAATACAATGTAACAAAGTTGGTATTGCAAACAGTAAAAATGAAGAGAAATTTATTTCTCTGTCTGGCCACCAATACAAGATGTTAGTAGGTATGATTGGTTACTGGATACTCATGAATGGTGACAAACATAGCCAGAGAGTCTTTTCAGTAGATGTTTCCACTATCATATTTCCCCAGGGATCTGATATTTAGCTATGCTGACTGGAGCTAAAATGCATTGCATATGTTCTGTTTCCCTTATGAATTCAAGCAGATTGCACTTTTAAAATTTTGTAAGTATAGCATTTCAGATATTTCCATGCCATGGGAAAGAGTTTGATTTCCTAATCACTTGCCACTTAGGAAATAGAGGAATAATGTTAAGAAATAATATTGGGGGGTATTTGTTCTAAGACTGTGCAGATAACAACAGCAGCAACAACAATTAGAAAACAGAACTCCGACTTAGTAAAATGTGTTTTAGATGTTAATATGCTTTCAGGTTTTTATTACAAAATTCTTCCAAAATATATGAAGCTATTATGATGGTTCTCTCTTGTTTACTCAGCTATTCTCTTGCATTCTCATTTATTCATTAATTAATAAATATACATTAAAGAACATTTAAAATAAAAAAACATCTTTAAATGCCATATTCTGTAGGTCTCTGAGGAGTTTGAAGACCTTGTCTAACTATTTTACCTTATCTATCCATAGAATCGTATCTATCTGTTAAACCTAGGACGTATATTTTTGTTATAAAAATAGACTAGTAATTGAAAAATCACGATTTGATCAACTAACAATTAGCTTGTATTATTTAATTATCCTAAACAGACTGCAATACTACTTTCAAGGTATTAGAAGTAAATCTTGCATTATAATTTAATTGTATGGGTACAATACCTCATGTTTATATTATTTTAAAGATTCTTTGACAACAAGACAGGTTAATTCCTGGCAACATTCAGCCTACCTCAATGAAGAAAAACCTTATGGGGATAGCTTCATATGTGGCAAACCTGCCACTGGGAAAAATCTCCTCATTTCGGCCACAGACAGAATTCTGTCTAAAAACGAGGAAGCTTGGATGCAGGCAGAATAGACAGCCAAACTCTGCCAAAACAGGATAAGCAAGTCCTCAATAGCTCCTGCCTCACAAGTATGACTGTCAGATATATTGGGCTGGGAGCTGAAGATGATGCTCCAAGGTTATACAGAGTTTTGGGTGACTGTTTAGGGAGCAATTTGTCTCTGTCATTATCTCATTTCAGAAGCTGCTAACCTGCACTTCCCATTTACCCAGGTAATTAATTTTTATTCCTTCTCAAGTTTCTTATGGGGTTGAAGACCAGATAGTTTAGTTTTACAATTAAGCTTAGTTGTTTACGCATTAAGATGTTTTTAGGTCTAGATACATGTTTTATGATGATATAGATGAGATATGATAGATGTTGATTTTCATTCAGAATTTTAGACTCAACAAGATAGGAAAGATGTTTCTTCAAGTTTGTCAAATACAAATATCCAAAACACTATGAGCATAATATTTGTATATAGTTACTGATTGTTTCGTGATTCTTCTTGGTGTAGGCAGTTTATTGCATATATGTGTAATATATAAATGTATTTGCAAAAAGAAATATAATTGAAAAAATATACAGTAATCTCTAATCACTGGCATCAGGCATAAAAGGTAAACACACATTATTGTCAGTGAATCATTTCAAATTGCTATTATCTAAGTTGGTGATAATGATATCTAATTAAATGATAGAGGACAAGCTTTCCAACATTGCCAGTCTCTGTGAATTGCTTCTCACTAAATATTTATTTATAGATATATTTTCAGGCATCAAAGTGCACATTTTTATTAAATACTCATTACTTCTAACATAATGTGATAGTTTCAATATTAAATTTCCCCTAAAGTACCAAATTTAAAGATGTGCTTTCCATGGTGATGCTACGTATAGTGGTAGGTGGGGGAATTTAGGAATTTGCCCTTGATGGGGATTGTAATACCTTTCTCTGTACTTTCTTCTCATGTGCTTCCTAAATTTTAAGTGAGTGGGTCTCTGTCACATTTTTGCTGAGTAGCAGCAGGCTGAAAGCAACACAACCCATCAATTGTACACTAGACACACAGAACTATAAAACAAAATAAATAGTTTTCTTTTATAAAATGGTTATCTTAGGTATTCTGTGATGGTAATGAAACACCAATTCCATTTACACAGTCGAAAAGAGTGCCACATGTTATCACTTATGCCAATAATCCAGTGCAGATTTGCAACATTTTATATAGCAAAGTGTATTGGGATATTGTTTTTATTGTAGTATTGTCATAAACATCTTAATATTCATGAAAATTGAATGGTACTATTTTCAGAAGACAGTATGTATGTGAATCCAAAGTCTCTCTCTCTCTCTCATACACACATATACACATATATACATATTCAAGTGTATATTATAGTACTAGAGCATTTGTTATTATTTATGCTGATGTATTGATTTTATTTCACTTTCCTTGGCATCTTGTCATATTTGCCAAAATAATCAACTCTATATTAATATGTAGGTATGAAGTCAGTGTGTCGCAAATTTTCTTAAGTTCCCCCAACAAATATTAATAAGTAGCTTGTGTTAAGGACCTTCCTGCCACTTGCTTGAATTCAAAATTTAAAAAAAAAAAAAAAAAAGAGTAGCTCTGCTTCCAAACCTTGTTGCAGTGACTGCTCCAGGGAAATCACAGGAAGGAGAGAGGCTATAATATATGGGGTTTTTTTGTTATTTATTAAGCCACAAATCTACATAAAGTGCCATTTTAACACTTTATTTGTACTGCAGTGAAAAACTTCAATAGTTCTCTTGGTCAACTTTTTTACTCTTTCCAATATATTTGTTTAAAAACATAAAAAAATAAAATAAAATTCTAGTGTTCTTAGCTACATCATGAGTTTTCCTTATTTTCTAAACTTTAGGGTCTTTCTGCTCCATTATTTTATTATGGCATTTGTTGTTGCAAATTAATGGGATACCAGACAAACTTGTTTTATTTTATAAAAATTAATGAAACAAAATTTGGCAACTCTTTTCTTCTTTTCTTGCCTCCTTTTATCTGTGTTGTGGGTATTAGATGGAGGAGGACCTAGGCCATTGTGAGTGGTTTAATCCCTGGGTTGATGGTCTCCAGTTCTATAAGAAATCGGGCTGAGCAAACCTTGGAGAACAAGCCTGTAAGCAGAACACCCACCCATGGCCTGGATACCAGCTGCTGCCCCCAGTTTCCTGCCCTGTTTGATTTCCTGTCCTGATTTTCTTCAATGAACAGCAATATGGAAGCATAAGCCAAATATACCCCTTCCTCCACAACCTGCTTTTTGGTCATGGTGTTTCGTTGCAGCAATGAAAAGCCTAACTAAGACAGTACGTCTAGATAATTCACAGAAAAAGCCCTGTACTAGGCTTCCTTCCCTAGATTGTTAAATATTTCATTTTTCTGCATGTCTCCTTTTTTGCTTTTGAGTGTGTTTGTGTGTGTGTGTTTTGGTCCAGGCCTTGGAGCTGTGCTTCAAGCTGTTTCTTGATTGTTACAAAAATTTTTTAAAACTTCACATCTGTGTATTGCAGAGTTTCCTGGGTAATCTGAAGTTAACAAATGCCTTCCCATTTTTAGCAGGATAATCAGTGTTTGTATGTGTAGACAGAGTTACCTTTAAAGAGGATATGTGATTGTTTTAAGCAAATAAGTAATCTATAATTTAGTTAAGTTCTTAGGTTTTTCTGAGTAAAATTTTTAAAGGGGGAATAAATAGGAGTTTTGAATCTAATTGTATGTGATTAATGTATTGTGACTGTGTTCTCATTTTATTGTTTTAATCTTTATACTTTTTGTCAGTACTATCTGGAGTCTACATTGTTGTCTATAGCTCAGGATGTCTTAATGAGCCACCTAAAATAATGACATGAAATGGAAAACCTGCCCAACAAGTCCATTCACCCATCAATTACTTAACTTTCTGTCAGAAATACTTCCTGCCAGTAAAAATATAAATTGAAAGGCTAGTTACTCATGAAAACAGGTTTATCTGGTAACTCATTAGATGAAGATTTGTGACATCTGAAAACATAAAATAATGAAAAAAAGAAACACCCTAGAAAATAAATAAAACTAATGATGTAGCTAAGAATAAATCAATGGAAAGTTTTTGGAGAATTTTAATGGTCTTTTTCTAAGATATTTTGACACTGTGGCAGAATCAAAAAAAAAAAAAATTTAATGAGCCTAAAACTGTTAACTCAATTACAGCAATGTTACAAGGGAAAAATACCTCTCAACATATTTACCCTTCCTGCCCAAGACTAGGAATCAGTTCATTTCTAAATCAGAAGGTTGTTAGAAACTCTGAATTCTGATTTTTATGTATAGACTCTATACTGTATTGTATTTGACAATAATTTTTGGAAGTATTTTGAAAATTTTTGTTTGTTTATATAAATAATTTTTTATTCCCTCAGTATTCTTTTTATTTATGTTAAACAGCATATTGGTTTTTTTGTGTGTACAACTATCTGACTTTCTAAGTCTTTTTAGACTACCATTCAACCATTGGTCCTTTCTCTTTCCCAAAAGTTCAGTAATCTGAATTGTGAGTACCTCAGCAAGCTGCAAAACCGAAGGTCATTTTTCCCTCAAGTGATTTACTCGGAATCAGGTAACCTCCACTATAGCTGTATAAACAGAGAAAGAAGTATCCTCAGATACTAAGCTATGACTCAGGTGTTATGATAACTGAAGTGTGTCCAGACAAAGCCCTGCCAGGTAAGATGTGCCAGAGTTCAGCCACAACTGAGCATGTGAGGGGACCTCTGAGAAGGCTGATGGGATAGGCATCTCCTAAAACTGGCCCTCAGACGTAGGTGTGAGGCAGAAATAGGCAGTAGGAACCAAACTGAAAATAATTGCAAAGATCATGAAAAGAAAGAAGGGTTTTTTGTTGTTGTTGTTGTTTGTTTGTTTGTTGTTTCTTTTTCTTTTTTCTTTTTTGTCATTTTCTTGTTTTGTTCTCTTATCTTCAATTAACATTATAAAAGCATCTTTGTTCTAGGGAATATAAGCCCAGGTTTAAGAGATCTTGAGGGAAACTGAGGTCGCCCATATATGGTCATCCTCATGAATTCCTTCTTGGTTCTATCTAAAAGGCAACATTGACATTTGTGAAGTTATTTGAAGAATATTTTATTTCAGAAGTTTAAAAATGTTAGAAAATCGAAAGTCTCTGAAGTGGTTGTTTTTCCCCTATACTTCAGTGTCATCCTTTGTCTCTGACCTTTTCTTTCATGATGAGGCATCGCTAACCTGGGCACAGGGAGTCCAGTTTCCCCATGTCTCCAAGTTCTCTTCCCTATTTCACCGCCAATCACACTAGCTGTCTGGGAATCAACAGGAACATCGGAAGTGAAGCATCTTTACATTGTGAAGAGCAAACAGTAGAAACTAAAACACGAGCAGTCACAGATGTTTTTAAAAAGAAAAGAGCACATGGCTTTATGAGAAAAATAGACATTTTAATGTCACCAGCAGTTTTAAGAAATAAAACAGAGTCACTGGACATTTTGCTGTCATAGGAGAATCATTTGTGAATCAATTTTTAGGTAATTAAAGTAGCTTTTGATCACAAGGTGGACCACAAAAAATTTGTGTTCAGAAGAACTAATGGTGAATTTGAAGAGAGATAGAAAGAGCAACAAAACACAAGCGTAACAGTAGGGTGACATGATGGAATCTTTAAGGTCATCTAGGTAAACTATGCACAGAGCCTGGGCTATGGGGGATGAAAAACCAAGTAAGGGCCAAGCAAGCATAACTTTGGTGCACAGAATTTATAAAGCTCTATATGTTTCCTGAGACGGGATGGTTAAATAACCAAGGACCTTGGGGTTTATCCACCCAACGAAGTTCATTCTTCCAAAGTTTATAGCAAGGTGGAGAGCTCGCACTTAGTTCAAGTCTCTCATTTGTCATCTCATTTTATTTTACATTCTCCGTATTATTTTTCAATTGAATAATGAACATAGTAGAGTGTGTTACATTGATGATATGTGTTGTGTTATTTGTGAAAGTAGGTGTTGCCTCTTAGTTTTGTCAGTGTAGTTAACATCTGATTTAACAGGTGAAACAATTTGAGTGATAAGCTTGTTCAGAGTAAGAGAGAGGTTCACAAAACCCTGCACCCATTCATTTTCCATTTGTGACTAAGAAATATTTCCTAGTGAATTCTGTTTCATTATACCTATGTCACTGTAATGAATACAAGTGACATGGGATTCTGGTGTGGAACTGGTGATACAAATTCACAGGTATATAAGCTGTATTAATGAGAAACTAGGGCAACTATTTTTTAAATTAGGAATTTTTATCTCACTGGTCAAAGAATAGGGTAACTATTTAGCTGATTAATTGAAATGATAAAGTCAAGGGCACAGTTTCCTCTGATTCTTTTTTCTCTTTGTTTGCTTTGTTTTGCACTGTTGTATTCATCACACAAGGTAGTCCATTTAGAATGGCTGTTTTCTCAGACACTATTGTGTATCAGTAGTAGAGCCTTTCCTGATATATTCTAAGCCCTGGATTGGGTTGTTGCTAGTATTGGTTCTGGTTCAAATATGATGTGTGCGTGTGTGCGTGTGTGTGTGTGTGTGTGTGTGTGTGTGTGTGTGTATTATTCTCTTAGTCTGATCTGCTGTCCACTTAATAAATTAAAATAATGTCTATCTTTACATCACCATATGATGTTAGTTCTGATATAAGAAGAGAGTGGCATTTGAATTGTGTAATAGTGAGGAAACTTCTTCATGTGGCATCAAGCAGACTTTTCCTCATATCTCATTGGTCAGTATTGAAATGCATCCTGTATATAAGTTCACCATGTATTATGGCAAGAGCAAAAAGGACAAATTGATTGACTTAGGCTCTCATTCTGCCAAAGTGTATTGTCATATAATGCTGAACAAAACCAAAAGTTCAATTAAAGATAGAGGAGCATGGAGTATGGCCGTATAAGCAGAAAACTGGTACCCTTAGTCCATGCAGTACACAGTTTCTCATTTTATGTATTTGATTATATTCTGTGGAAACTGGCTCTTCAGTTTACTGTATATTTCACAAAACACAGAAGTATTATTTGAAAAGTTTTTTTTTATTGGAAGGAGAGAAGTAAATAATTTGCATTTCCTTCATCATTGAGATAACCTCCTACAATTTTAAAACTATTGTATCTGTCATTTTTATATGAATGTGAAAAATGATTTATATTAACTTGGTAGGCTCACAGAACTGATTTAAGTAATTAAAGTGTAGTTCTGAAGATACAGAGAATTCATCTATGCCTTTTATGCTTTACTGACCCAGAATGAGTTCCAGCTCTCCTACACTGTGGTATGGCTTCTCACTGGCCTGAACACAAGTGACGTCATTTATATATAAAGACTTAACTGAAACAGCATGATTCATTCTTTTAAAATATTTTTCCACTGGAGCTGTAGATATGATCAATGGTTAAGAGCATTGGATCCAGGTACAACTCTGCTCTTCCAGAGGACCCAGGTCTGATTCTCAGCACCCACATCATAGGCCACAACAACTTACAACTCTGGCTTCTCAAGGTCTGACATTCTCCTCTGGCTTAAACAGTCACAGTGTATACATGTGATACACAGATACACGTGCTGGCAAAATACTCACAGACATAACATAAAAATAAATAACTTAAAGTATTTTAGGAACCCCCTCCACAAGAAGTGCTTTGCCCTGTGAAAAACATAACCTTGCTCTTTTTACACATAATCTATTAGTTTTTAAATTTAAATTATTTTAACAATTTAAAACAACAATTTATATAAAATGTTTATTTAAACTATGAGAATACTGGTAGACAATAAAAATAAGAACTATGCAAAATTAAAGCAATATCAAAATGTTAAATACAACTAGCACTAAGTACGGTACAGAAACTAGAAATGAAATTACTGCTTACTCTATAGCAATACTTATATGAAATTCTAAGTTACAGTGACAAGAATTTAAGCACTTCTTTGAGTACCTGTTACAGACCACAAACTTTTCAATGATGGCCCTGTTCTCTGTCTTGAATTTAGTGGTTGTGTTGTACATGTGTCTGTATGTTTAATAAGGCCATATTCATTAAATTTGCAGGTTTTATTTTATCTTACTTACACATCATTGTTCAAACGTTAATGAGAAATGACACTCTCAGTGTTTCATTTGTTTAAAATCTTCATTTGACTTTTGTTAAAATATCAAATCTCAAGATTTCAAAACAATGACTTCCAAATTATGAAACTATGTTCCTAGATATTATTCTTATTTATATTCTTTCATTTGCAGGTCACACTCTCCATATAAACATTTGAATTACACTCTTGGAATTTTCATGTGAGCTCATCATATTTCCTTAGTTTTTCTGCCACTAATGGATACTATGGAAAGTTTTGTATTGTTTGTAATATGTCTCCTGAATAATTAAATTTTCTTTCTTTTTAAAAATATTGTATTAAATTAAAATGTACTTATTTTGTAAATCATTCTTACAACAGGCATTCTTACAACAGGTATTCTACTCCAAGGATCTTTATATCCACAATATTTATTTATAATCTGGCCTTGTTGTTTAGTGGAACAGAACTCTTAAAACAAAAAGGATGACTGAGGGTCACAGAAGGCAGGAACTGACTCAGAATCAAAGCAAAAATGCATGTAAGTAGAGGGCACTGCTGGGGTAGCAAAGTACTTAAGGGAGAATGGGTGTGAAGGAATGGGGAAGAGGCAATGATGGGCAAGAGAGTTAACCAAAATTAAGGATTATGAAGCATTCATATGGAAAGATACTGTTTTATGAACTAATTAAATATAATAACAAATCAAGAGTATAAATGAAAGTAATCTGCATGAGTAGATAACGCTGAACACAGAAGATCATTCAGTGCTGGGTACTGTATACCTCCCTATGAATTATTTATTATGGAGGTTTCAGAGGGTCCCCCAAAACAATAAGACTGTTGTCTTTGGCCACCAGAGCTATATGATAGCTATAAGCTATCAGCCCTGAAAACCTAATATCAACCTGAAAAGAAACACAAAGCCATAGCTATAATGACTTGACTGTTATGGGCATAATCAAATGTTTTTATTCCATAAGAAGAAATCTAAGCCTGGTACTATAAACCTTGACAAAAGCTCATAGCTCTTGTGGAGGCCATAGGCCCTTGAACTCGGTTGGTATAATGTTCTTGTGGACTGTTAATTCAAATGTTAAGTTCTCAAGCACACCTTCTGGATCAATCAGGATATTGCATTGTGATGTTTATTCTAAGTATATCCAGCTTCAAGTTTGTGTAAACAGGCCACCATTTTTTCTCTGTCTTGTCAATAAAACAAACTAGCCAATGCTGAGCAATAACAGAGTATAGAGTGGGACATCCTGATAGAGTGAAGGGAGGAGAAAGAGAAGGAAGGAGAGGATGGAGCCATGAGGAGAGACCAGGAAACATCAAGAGAAATGAACTGGGCTTAGAAGATGATTTAAAACCAAGTATAATGTGGGAAATCTGAACAGGAAGAAACTATACTAGCATGGAGGTTTAAGATGGAGTAATTATAGTGCAGCATTGTGCAACAGGCTAATAAAAAAATATTTATGTATGTATTTTTTTTATTTACTTTACATCCTCTTTGTAGCCTCCTCTTTTCTGTCCTCCCAGTCCCTCCTCCTCCCCTATCCATCAGAAAAGGGGAGCCCGCACCATCCATCCTAACTCATCAATTAACATGAGGACTGTTCCAATCATCTTCCACTATGGCCTGGCAAGGCAGGCCAAACTTGGGAAAGTGATCAAAAAACAGACAACAGAGTACATGTCACAAAGAGTCTCTGCTTCCCTACCAGGGATCTCATAGCACATTCTTGTTAGGTGTATTTTATTTTTTATCTCAAATGGTATGCCATGGAGCTTTTAATGTTCATAGGTTAAACATCTTGCAAAGCTTTAATTTGGAGTTGTGGTTTAGAATGACTTTTTATCAGGTAGCAGATTTTTAGTCAGTTTTCTGTAACACATGAAAATTTTTCCATAGAAAATCTCAGAGTAGGGGCAGTTACTTCTGATGTTTAGTTTATTAGTTAATATTACATTAATTGTGGGGAAATGAAACCCATTAGGAAAGATCTCGTTGCCATGACTTCTTACTCCAATTTTCAAAAGTCTTTCACTTATTAATTGTTTTCTGAGGATAAATATCAAATTTTTCTCCTCATAAAGAAAATGTATTTGATCACAGTTCATTTCCTGCTCAGTCTGAATAATTTTATAAGTGATTTTGGTATTAAATTATGTATATATTTCTTTATACAAATTTATTTGTCTTTAATTTGAATATTGATTGTTTAACTTAATAATTTATATGGGATATGATAGCATATACCAATTAAGTTTTAACATTTTAGTTATGCTCAGACAGCAAGAGGATAGAGCAGTAGGGAAGTTCTGTAGATAGGAGGAAGGAAAGCATCTCATGAAAAGAGTATGATTTTAACTTAAAACATCTATCTTGATCTAAAATCATCTTAACCCCTAACCTACAAAGCTTAATTGAAAGACTTAACTATCTGGTCTTCAACCCCATCAGAGACTTGAGATGGGATAAACTTAAAGAACTAAGTGACCCAGAGTGCAGGTTAGCAGCTTCTAAAAATGAAAAAAAAAAATATGACTGAGACAGTTTACTGCATGAACAGTCACTGAACACTCTCTAAAATGTTGGAGATGAGATATGATAGATAATAATCTACATTCAGAAATTTAGACCCAACAAGATAGGAAAGATGTTTACTTTAAGTCTGACAAATACAAATGGCCAAATCACTATGAATATAACAGTTATATAATTCCTGATTGTCTTGTGGTTATTCCTGCTGTATGTAGTTTATTTTACTCATGTGTAAGAATATAAATGTACATATTAAAAAAGAAACATAACAAAAATTTTCAAAAACATTAATTAAAAGAAAGAATATGATATATACATAGGAAACACACACTAACACACACACACACACACACAAGATCAATCACACAAGGACACATATATACAAGGACAATTGGTTCACATAAGTTCCCTTTCTACCATATAACATTTAGCAACAAGAAATTGACATTGTATACATTATGATTCACATTTGTAATTAATAGAGACTATCCTTGGATAATTGAATGAGCTATTGGAAGGATTTACATGATGCAGAATGACTTAAGAGAAGAACAGACTGATGCTCATAGCTTTTTGAGGAGCTAGAAAACAAGAACAAACTATTCTAAAGCACTCTGGTCCCTCATATTTGACCACGTCCCTGGAGGGGGAGACCTGGTGGCACTCAGAGGAAGGACAGCAGGTTACCAAGAAGAGACTTGATACCCTATGAGCATATACAGGGGGAGGAGGTTCCCTTCAGTCACAGTCATAGGGGAGGGGAGTAAGGGAAAAATGGGAGGGAGGGAAGAATGGGAGGATACAAGAGATGGGATAACAATTGAGATGTAACAAGAATAAATTAATTTTAAAAAAGGAAAAAAAATAAAGAGGAAGATGTGTGGAATGACAAAAAAAATCTAATCCATTCTTTTGACATTTTTGTTTTGATATCAAAATTTACATGGGTGTTATATTGCACATTCCTTAATAAATTAGCTTTGATCATTAAAAAAAAAAGAATGACACATATAATAGACAAAACAAGATATTCTAGTCGTGGCCTGCTGAGATCAATTATATTTTCATTCTCTTCCTCCTGTGCTTTAAATGGTCAAGAGTCAATGTTCATAAAGGAGAATTGGTCATTACTGCAAGAACAGGCCCAGGTATATAGGGCTAAAAGAAATAGAAGGCGGTGCCCTATGTCCTCAGTATCAGTAGCTCCCTTCTTCCAAGAAGGTTTAAATTGGAAAAAAATTCTTTCCCTAACAGAAATTTGAGGTGCTATTAGGAAAGGGCAATGATTCTTCGCAGATAAAAATTAGTACACACAAAGTAATGTCAAGTTAAATTTAACATTTCATGCATTTAAACACATTATATTGGTCAAACCCATCCACCACTACCTCCCTATAACTGCCCCAGACCCCATCATTCCTGTCTCTTTTTGTATTATTATCAATAGAACCCAATTTCTATATAATACTTAAACCTATGATGATTTTGTACTAAACTAATGAGAATATCACATAATAAGGAAAACAAAAATTGATTCATATAAAAATATAATTGATTTTACATAGATTAGAATGGAAAACTCAATTTAATTTACTTATTTATTAAATTTTATTATTCAGATTGCATCCTGATTGTCATCCCCTCACTTGTGTTTCTTATTCCCCCCTCCCTCCCTCTTTCACCCTATAACCCTCCTCTAGACCTGCGATAGAAGGGGGCCTCCTCTCCCACAACCTATCAGGTCTCATCTGGGTAGCCTGCTTCCCTTTTCTCTGAGTGCCACCAGGCTGGGCTCTAAGGCCCAGAAAATATTTTCAACAAAACCAAAGAAGAAAATTTCCCCAGTTTAAAGAAAGAGACACATATAAACATACAAGAGGTCTACAGAACACCAAAGAGAATTGACCAGAAAAGAAAATCCTCCTGTCACATAATAATCAGGACACAAAATGTACAGAACAAGGAAAAATATTAAAAGATGGCAAGGGAAAAGGGCCAAGTTACATATAATGGCAAATCTATCAGAATCACACCCGACTTCTAAGCAGGGACCATAAAATCCAGAAGGGCCTGGGCAGACATCCTGCAAACCTTAAGGGACCACAGATGCCAGTCTAGACTATTATACCCAATAACCACAGATGGAGAAAACAAGATATTCCGTGACAAAAACAAATTCAAACAGTACCTATCCACAAATCCTGTCCTACAGAAGTTACTAGAAGTAAAACGGCAACCAGGATAACATAGGAAATAGATAAGTTCACTGTAACAAAACATAATCAGACTAACACACCAACGCTCTATCTCAACCAACATCAAAAACAAGGCACTTAACAGTCACTGGTTATTAATATCTCTCAACATCAATTGTCTCAACTCTCCAAGACACAGACTAACAGAATGGATGTATAAACAAGACCCAACATTCTTCAGCATTCAAGAAACACATCTCAGTCACAATGATAGACATTAACTCAGGGTAAAAGGCTAGAAAAAAGTCTTCCAAGTCATTTGGACATTAGAATGGAAAACTTTTAATGTTTTAGACAATGTCATAAAATCATTTTAGAAGGTAGGCAGGTTTCTTACAAGGTCTTGAATATTTATAAATTAAAAATATAAAAACTAAATTATCCTGAAAATAAATTTGATATTTTACTTTTTTTGTGTCTTGATGCCAATAAAATAGCAGTCATACAAACTGTGTTTAGAATGGTATTGAACTATCTCTTATTATGTCATATTAGCTCTGTGACTCTGGCCAAAGTTCTTAGCTTTTCCACATGCTTTACTCATGAAAAATATGGTCATCGATAGTTATGCTATTATCAAAGATGTTATGGAATTTATGAATGTATATGTTTAAACAATATTCAAATGTAAATTTAAATAGACTTAGATTCTATTGTTCTGAGCATGGTTAAAACTTGGTGTGAGCCAGGTGATGATGGAGCACACCTTTAATCACAACAATTGGGAGGCAGAGGTAGGCAGATTATAGAGGAAGTTTTGGTCAAGTTATATAAATATGTTTTTGTTTTGATCCCAAGTGTGAGATATGAAACTACCTTTAGCTTATCCACAACTGATAATAGCCTCCTGAGAGGGTATGTTATCTTTGTCAGCTAGGAACTGCCTAGTGTGGGGGGGCATGGTATTTGCCAGATGAAAAATATTCTTGTGTGGACTCTGAGAGTGTATAAACACACACACAGACACATACCACATACACACACACACACACACACACACACACACACACAGAGAGAGAGAGAGAGAGAGAGAGAGAGAGAGAGAGAGAGAGAGAGATCTTCAAGATGCTCCTAGAGAGAAATGCTCTGGAGAACACTTCAAGAAGGCTGCTACTGGTTTGTTCTGCTTCTGCTTCTGTTTGGTGTTAGAGTTTGGTGTGTAGCTGTACTAATGGAGAGTGGAATTGTCCCAAGGAACTGAGTCTAAAAAGATCTACATCCCCTGTCCCTACCAGTGTTTGTTCTCTCCTACATATGGTCAGTGGAATGGAAGGGAGATAGTGGAATTAAAGAACCCCAAATAAAGTAGGTTTTAAAAAATCAAACCTACCTAATATTCTATGAGTTTTAGGAAAGCCTAGGAATAGAGTCCCAGGACAGCCAAGGCTATACAGAGAAACCCTGTCCTAAAAAACAAAACAAACAAAAAACAAAACAAACAAACAAAAAACCAAACAAACAAACAAAAAAAAAGCCAAAACCAAACAACAACAAAACCAAAATTGGTGTGAATGATGCTATATCAGATGACTGTTTCTTTTTTAAATACACAGCATAATCATAAAGCTCCACATTTGGTAGATACTTACGATAGCTGAAAAGTCTTGTTATGTGGAAAAGTAGATTCTGACTTTGGCTTACTGTGTTGTATTTCCACTGAAATCTTTTGGGAAAATAGTGATAGCACATTGTTCAGATAGTACAGAATCTGAGATTGCTGTTCTGCTCATGTTATTTAACATCTAGTACTAATAATACAAACTGTTAAATGCCTGATTTGGTTAAAAACAAAACAAAACAAAACAAAAACAAAACAAAACAAAACAAAACAAAACAAAACAAAAAAAAACCCGGAGGATATTATCCTTATCAATTTGTTAGCAATAAGATCTCCAACTAGAATCTATACAAATTCTGTATTATAATTTACAATCTTCAGGTTATTAAATGATACCAGAATTTCCATGTGTGCTATAGAAAAAGGATTGGGAAAGCTGACCTTTGAGCAATTTTAATATTATCTCATTGGTATAGAATTCAAATTCTTCGTAAACATTATATATATTTCTACTCTAATGTGAGGTATTGTACCCATACAATTCAATTATAATAAAATGATTACTTCCAATAACTTGAAAGTGATATTGCAGCATATTTAGGATAATTAAGTGATGCAAGCTAATTGTTAGTTGAACAAATCATTGTAATGTCAATAACTAGTCTATTTATCACAAGAATATGTATCCTAGGTTTAACAGATAGATATGATTCTGTAGATATTAAGGCAAAATAGATGAGGTCTTTAAAAGCCTCAGAGACCTACAGAATATGGCATTTAAAGATATTTTCATTATTTTAAAGATTCTTTTAAAACAAGACTGGTTAACTCCTGGCAACACTCAGAATACCTCAAAGAAGATGACGAGCATCTTTGTATTTTTCAATGAATAATTATCATATCAATGTAAATTGTTTACATATTCACACTTTAAAAACAAGTGGACAGAGAAGCAGCTTCAGGTATAAGACCTAGACAGTTTCTTTTAAAATCTTATGTGATTTGGGGGGATACAGTGATGGTTAGAGTTGAAGAGTATTCGCTGCTCTTTCAGAAGATTTGCATTTGATTCCCAGCATCTACATATGAATAAACAATCAAATGAGACTCAGTTTCAGGTCATCCAATGCTCTCTGGCCTGTGTTGGTACCAGGCACCTACATGGTGCATACAGGCATGACACACATACAGATAAAATGACAAATCATTTTAGTTTGCAAAATTTTAATGGAAAAGAAGTATATGTTCCACTCAGTTCATTATTGTAACAATGTTATCTGATATCAGAAGACAACACAATAATCTTTACCCCATCAGGTGGAAGTATCTGGATTAACTAATGACTGGTCATCAATATCAATATAAATACCAATATTAATATACACAATCTGCTTAAAATTCAGAATTTTGAGTTATGTATCTTCAATATGATTTGGTAGATCTTCAAAATCACCTAATTGAAATCCTGAAGTAGAGGCTTCGGGTTCTCTATGAAAAAGAGATAGTTTCTCGATGACTTTTGAACTCCACTGATAATTATTACCACCTCAGCAGCTCATTATGTGGGATTTATGCTTGGCTTCTGCCTCAGTGTGGCAGAAACATAGCTAGTTAAAGGAGGTTATGCTGTAATAGTGCATAGCACCAACTTGCATTGCTATCTAAATCATGGTGGCAGGTGCTTTAACTTACCTTTTGTTGCACTACCCATGACCCGTGAAACTGCTATTACAGTCAGTGAAAAGATGAGGAAAATCAAGCAGCTGTGGACAAGAA
>CAJRSG010005783.1:0-20642 GCA_907169655.1 Acomys percivali
ACATTTAAGCAGTTCCTCTCTTTGCATGATTGTGAATCATCAGTGTTGATCATTCCTTATTCTTTTATTCTGATATTTTTGAAGACATACATCAAGAAATCAGTGTTGGAATATGATGTGACATTACTATATCATACATGCAAATCATACTGTGTGAATATTGATATGTTAAAATTGGTGAAGTTATATACAGATATATCAAAATAGATTAAGGTCAACAATGCTAACTTATCTTTATGTCTTTTATAATGGAGTAGAGAAAAAACTGTGATAGCTACATCCTCCGTGCCTCTGTTCCTACTATGAGCATAAATTACTACATGAGTATTTAATATCACTAAAATCATAGTAATAAATACAATGATATATTAATTAACTGGATTAGGTGAAAAATAAATATTCATTATTTTATCATATAACTGCTGGACAGCTTTCCTACACTTTATTCTAATTTAGAATTATTCTCTAGACATACTTTCAGATTTTTTAAAGTGGGATGTAATCAGAGTTGCTAACAATTTCTTGTTATTCTCTTCAAATAGATGACTAAATCTTGATGATTTTCCCTCATGTTCAGATCTAGCTTCATGACTCTCAATTACAAAATAGGTTCCGTGGGCAAACCAGCTCGCTATCACACTGCTTCCACACTCTAAAGATAATTATAACCCACTCAGTAAAGACCAATGATAAACTAGAATAACTTCTCAATATTAAATAAGATCAAAAAGTCCAGAGTTGGAAAATATGAAGAAAACATTTCTAAAGAAAGATTACAAAGACCAGAATGTCTACCTACAATAGTGTTGACGATGTTTTACTTCAACCACAGCACATGGTAGATCCATTCAAAGGTTGTTTTTAGAACCAAAAGATTCAGGATGTCATAGACCAATAAGAAAGTAGTGAAGTTCACTTAGAACAAGCAGTACCAAGAGGTAATTAGAGTTCAATTGTATGATTACACTCTCATAAATTTGAATCCAAATATTCTCTTGCCAACAAAAGCAGAGAATGGAGAGTATATTGCCTGCCTTTAGATCCCTATCATGTAACACGGCTGCCTTATCTACCCTTAGGAGAAGATGAGCCTATTATGATGCAACTTGCTATGTCATGGTTGGTGATGTCCATGTGAGGCCTCCCCGTTTTTGAGAAGAAGGGTAGGATGGTTATTAAGATACAGGAGATGAGATGAGAGGTAAGGACATGGAGACTACCTCTACCTTTTTTTCCAAAAGACTTTACTCATTTTATCTGTGAATGCCCTATCTATGTGTGCACGAGCTTGTGGGAAGAGGACATCAGATTCCAGTATAGAGGACTATCAGCCACCAAGCATTTGCCGGCAATTGAACTGAGGACCTCTGAAAGAGCAGACAGTGCTCTTAGCCACTGAACCATCTCTCAGCCCACTGCAAACAAAAGTCTCAGACTCCTCAAAAAAAAAACAACACCAGGCACTATCGTCGTTTCTCTCTAGGGCCCAGACCCATAGCACAGACAATTATTTCTCCCTAGAGAAGATGGGTCTGGTCTACAGGCTGCAAACAAAGACACCTACAAATACAAACACAGATCATCCAGAGACACTCGTTCTCCCTCTCTCTGTCACTCCCTGTCTCTCTCTTCCTCTTTCTCTGCCTGTATCTATTCATATCTAGGTCTGTCTGTCTGTCTGTCCGTCTGTCTCTCTATCTATCTCTAGCTCCTCTTCACTCCACCTCTTTCTCTCCATCTGTGATACACATATTTTCAGCTGCAATACCCAGGAGACCAAGTGAAATACAGAATATGATCACTGGGCAAAAGCTTGTCACTCTCCAACAGGAAGCCTTCTTTCCAGTAGCACTGAGTGTCTCCAGGGGCCCAGCTGCACTTAGCCAAGGACTTCTAGGATGGCCCCTAGAAGAAAACCACTCTCCCAGCATCCTCGAGACAGCCCTGCCATTGTTTCCAAGTTCTTACTCTTGGAAACCTACTGAGAGCATCCACTCTGATGCTACAAAGAGAGTTCCAAGTGTATTGAGCCTGCTCTGAATGCTCTGAGGTGCCAGGCTGGCAGGGGTCCCTCAAGGAAGGGTGCTGCCACCTTCCACGTGGTTGTCACTCAACTGGTCCCAAGCACCAGGTCTCATGGAACTTCACGAGCTCAACCAAGCCACCCTAGAAAACTGCAGACCTTGTGCTTGGGCCACAGAGATGAAGCCCTAAGGTGCTTCTCTACATGCCATCCTCTCCTTCTGACGATCACCTCTGACCTAAACACCATAATAATTGCTACACACTGGGTCCTCTATGGACTTACCTCTGGCCTCTCACTTCCTTGATTCCCTTCCAGGAGACACACAGAGAATCAACACACACATAGACACACACACACAGAGAATCAACACACACAGAGAAACACACACCCCCCACCCCCACACACACACCTACCTCCCAGGCTTATAAGATGCCAGACTCTGGCACCAGTGCCTTCTTTATTTTTCCACTTGAGATCCCTGGACAGAGCAGGGAAGGACAGGACAGGGGCCTTGTAATGCCCTGAACCTCTTATCCCTAGCAGGCCAGGTGAGCTAGCCAGTCAGCAGAAGCCACCAACATGTTGCCTGTATGGATGCTGGGCATCGAAGTGAAGAGGCTTCATAGTGTACCTGGCCTGGATGGTAAGCTGACTGCCTGGCATCTATAGAACATCCTTCAGTCAACAAGTTCTTCTGGCTGCTTCTGTTAAGATTCACCACAAATCAAAACACTGCCTTGGGTCCTGGCCTACTAGGTACACACAGCAAGGTTGCATATGACCTTGATATTGTTCCCATGCCTTGTAGGGTTCTATGAGATCACTCCTTTCTGGACACATCAGGGTCCCCAGCTCCACCTGTAGCGCAGCACCAAGATATTTCGATAGATAGATAGAGAGGGGGGACTGAATAGGAGGGTACTAAGAGAGATTGAGGAGGGCAGGGCAAGGGTTCAGTAAATAAAACGGACATTTGGCCACGAAGGCTTTCTGTTTCTGAAATCCTGATCACTGTCCAGAGAAACTGAGTAGCCTGTCTGTGTGTGTGCATGTGTGTGTATGTGTGTGTGTGTGTGTGTGTATGTTTGTGTGTGTGTCCTAGAAGTGAGCTATGCCAGCTCTGGTTGTACAGGAGACTCCACTACCCAAACTATGGGGGTGTAAGAGTGGCCCTGTGCACAAACAAGGGCAGCCAGACAGGAGCTCTTTTCCACATAAACCCAGATGCAGCCCATTGTGCAGGTCCTGTGTAGAGAGGTCCAGTCACCCTGGCCAACATGGCCATCTAGAGAGGATCTGGAGGCTGTGCTTGCACAGTCCTGCTAGCCAAGTCCTGTGGCGTTCGGTATTGGCCATGGGTTACAAGGACCCAGCTTCTTCCTATATGTCTCCTGGCCCAAGAAGAGCTCAGGAGAACTGCATCCTCCCTGTCCATCAAAGAACAGTGCACCTCCTTATCAGGACCCATACTGCCACCTGAAGACATGCAGGGGAACTGAAGCAGAGATCATTAAAATAATTCATCTTGATCTGAGTAGTGCACAGGAGATGGAGGGAACACCATGTGATGGGCACACTCCGTTAGACATTGCAGAGTCAAAAAAAGCAACAGGCTGTTACAAGACACTAGCATGGCCATCAAGCCTTTATTCCTAGACAGACCGGAGATGAATTTCTGGGCAAGGTGCAGGATTTCCCAAAGGGAAGCGGATATGAGCTTGGGTGCCTGCTTGTATCCATGGAGGGACCACGGGGGTTTTGAGAGGTAGGTATATGGGAGGATGAGGTAGGATGGGGTGAAGAGGGGAGATGTGAAGGAGGAGGCAGGCACAGGTCAGGAGGACTCCTGGGACACAATGCACCTCCCTGACACACACACAACACTTAGGACACACGGCAGCCCCTGAAGGACTTGTGGGCTGGAGAATGGTTGTGAGGACGTGTTCCTGTAGGCTACCCTCAGGGAACTCAACAGAAACGCTCAGTCAAATCTAGACCCTAGGGGAGGAGCCTTAGAAACACACCAAGAGTATAGCCATGCCCCCTGGAAGACCTAGCAGCTCTGTGCATAACGCCACCCACTCCGGTAACCACTATAGTTGCCAGGCTTCTTCTCCTGGGTGTGCTGACACCTGTGACCATGGGCACGACAAAGATTCCCGGTTAAGGGCACAGGGGAACTTTGACAGATGCCATGAAGCAGAGGACCACCTGCCTCAGGGGCCACTGAGCCCAGCACTGGCTTCTCACCTGGCAGGAGGAGGCTCCTGGGTTGATACTAGGCAAAGGTCAGGCTGCCTTGTGCGCACTGGTGAGGGCTCCCGTTTCCCAGGTGTTCATGCCTGTGGACCCAGGTGTGTTCCTTCCTGTACACTGCCACTTGGACTCTGGGGGGAGGATAAATATCAACAGACGCCCCGTGAAGGCCGCAGACATCTCCCATCCTGATGGAGAGCCAGATCAACCATGCCGCTGTTGTGAGAACAAGGACATGTCAAAAGAAGAAGTGTCCCATCCCAATCTGCTCATTTGCCTAACAGGTACTGGCTTGAGCCCCCAACCCAACCACCTACTAGGCAGCGCAAGGCAACAAGGTAACCAGGCAACCATTCTGAGCTGTCAGGAAGTCTGTCACAATCTCTCTCTTCTGCTCAGGCCTCCACCCCTCCCACAGACCCAGACCACCCTACCCACTCGGCACTGCTCGGGACATGTCACACTCTTCCATTCCTTTCTCCAGAGTCCCCAAGTGGTTCTCAGACATGGATCTTTCTTTCTGTGTCCTCCCAAGACACCGACCTACTTGCCTGTGGCCAGGGCTCAGCACAGATGCAGCTGGCAGCTCTCTCAGGAGATTCAAGTGGACCAAAGGGCACCTAGAAAGGAGGGAGAAGGAGCAATTTTCACTTGTCCCACCAGGAGGCCCTCAGCATATACCTACTCCTGAGTTCTTCTGTCACGTCTCCAATTTTTCCTAGAGGTTTTACTTATTTTATGTGTGAAACCCCTATTTCCATGTGCACCTGCCTGCATTCCATTATATATGATTGTGAGCCATTGAGTGTTTGCTGTGAAATTAAACTCAGGACATCTGGAAGAGCAGAGTTTCTTAGCCACTGGGTCATCTCTCCAGTCCACTAACAAAAGTCCCAGGCTCCAAATAACTACATGTGGCACTATCATCCTTTCTCTTTAGGGCACAGACAACTATTTCTCCATAGAGAAAATGGGTCCAGTCAATAGGCTACACACAACATTCAAAAAGACATACACACATCATCTACAGATCCTCGTCCCCTCTCTCGCTTAGTAGGTCCTTTTCTCTTGAGTTCTCCCTTTCCATCTGTGATCTACACAGTTTCAGCCACAGTATCCGGGGTATAAAGGTCTGTGTGGGACCAAGTAAAATATAGAATGTGATCACTGGGCAAATGCTAGTCACTCTCCAGCAGGAAGCCTTCCTTCCAGTAGCACTGAAAGTCTCCAAGGGCTCAGCTGCCCACGGCCAAGATATTCCATGATGGCCCCTAGAAGAAGAAAACTCTCTCAGCATCCTCAAGACAGCCCTGCCATTGCCATCGATTCCCAACTATCTCACTCTTGGAAGCCTTCTGGAAGCATCCACCTGATGCTTCAAAGGGAGTTCCAACTGGATTGAGCCTGGCCTGAGTTCTCAGAGGTACCAGGCTGGCAGGTGACCCAAAGGAAGGTTCCTGCCAACTTCCACATGGTTGCCACTCAACTGGTCCCATGTCACTCAACTGGTCTCATGGACCTTCACAAGCTCAACCCAGCCACCCTGGAAAACTGCAGACATTGCGCTTGGGCCAAAGGGTTATGAAGCCCTAAAGGGCTTCCTCTACATGCAATCCTGTCCTTCTGATGATCACCTCTGACCTAAACACCATAATAATTGCTACACACTGGGTCGTCTATGGACTTGCCTCTGGCCTCTCACATCCTTGATTCCCATCCAGGACACACACACACACACACACACACACACACACAAACACAAACACTCATCCTGCAATCTTCTAGGGCACACATTGTGGCACCCGTGACTTCTCTATTTTTCCACATGTGATCCCTGGACAGGGCAGTAAAGGACAGGGTAGGGGGCCTTGCCAACTAGTGAACTTATTCTCCCTGTAAGGCCAGGTGAGCTAGTCAGTCAGGACAATCCAGAAGTTTGTTGCCCACAGGGATGCTGAGCATCACAGTGAAGAGGCTTCAAAGTGTAGCTAGCCTGGATGGTAAGCTGACTGCCTGGTCTCCTTGGGGAATCCTTCAGAACACACCCTCCTCAGCTACTTCTCTTGAGATTCACCCCAGAAGACAACACTGCCTTGGGCTCCTGCCATCTAGGTGCACACAGCAAGGTTGCATATGACCATGATTGTGCCTTACAGACCTCTTGAAGGGTTCTGGGATATCACACTTTTCCTGACAGATCAGGTTCCTGAGATCCACCTTGAGAACAGCTGAGAGAGAGAGAGAGAGACAGAGAGAGAGAGAGAGAGAGAGAGAGAGAGAGAGAGAGAGAGAGAGAAAGAGAGAGAGAGAGAGCACTTTGAATAAGAAACAGAAGGAAAGCCCAAGAGAACTCGAGGCAGTATAGAAGGGTATGAAGGGAATTAGAGGAGGGCAGGGAAGGGCATCAACAAATAAAATGGACATGTGGAAGGAAGGCTCTCTATCAGCGCAGAGAAACTGAGTAGCCTGTGTGCCTCTGTGTGTGTGTGGGAGTGTGTGTGTGTGTGTGTGTGTGTGTGTGTGTGTGTGTGTGTGAGCACACATATGTCTGTCCATGTCTGTGTGGCTTAGAAATGTGCTAAGGCAGCTGTGTCCAGCCTGATCATGAACTTCTGATGTTTGTTTCTTGCTCCTCAATGCTGCATTATACAGGTATGTACTAGGCATGTCTAGATCATCCACTATGGGGAAAAGAATCCAGGGTTTTATGTATTCTTGATATGTATGCTGAGTTGTATCTGAAGCAATCTTGCAATTTTAATGAAATGACCACCTTTAGAAAGTATAAATTCAGTAGATCTACATGAAAACAATATGAATATATACTTTTGAAAAGGACAAAAACGGTCATAATCAAAACATACTTACAATTAATACTATTTACATTCTCCATTTTTTACTTCCATGAAATTCTGTCTCACTGTACCTAGGCTGCCTGATCAGAGTCCATGCCTGTTTTAATGCACCCCGGCACTGGGGATACAACATATACTGTTACTGGGAAACAGGGAATCTGAACTCAGGGTCTCATGCTTGCACACCAAGAATTGTACTCATGGCACAACCTCCACATTCCTGGAAATTTCATTTTTAAAACAAAATATAAGCCAAGTCTTGTGGTGTACAATTTTAAACCTAGCCCTCATGGAGCAGAGGCAGGTTGATTCTGTGAGCCTGAGGCCAGCCTCTTTGACAGAGCAAGTTCCAGGACTGCCAGGCCTACATAGGGAAGCCCTGTCTCAAAAAACCAAAACCAAAAGAAATAAAAGGTAACCAGAAGGCTCAACAAAATGAGATGTATACATATAAGGAACAAAAGGAAGGAAATCCTTCCCCATGTTCCACATAAGGGTATCAAATAAACTAGTCACAAAAAAACATACACTGGTAAAGCCAAACTCTAACAGACTGGTAATTGATGAAGACAATAATGATCAATCAATTTCTAATGGGCCAACCCTAATACATACACACACACACACACACACACACACACACACACACACACACACGAAGCCCTTAAAAAAGAACAAAAACAAAAAAACAAAGACAACAATTTGAAGAGAAAGCAGGAAATAGAAGAAAAGCAGCATTGCACATCTGGTATGGTAGCTGACCAATAAGGGAGGACAGTGAGCTGGAGACTACCCTAGGATAAAACACAAGACCCTATTTCACATCCATAACAATAAAGGGAATGAATGGCAATCTACACTTAGTAGATTATACAGCTAAAACACAGGAATGGTAAGTGGTCCTGAAGAAGAAAGCAGTGTATAAAGCCTAGACAGCTAGAAACTGAACAGAGGAAACAGGAAAGGAAGATGTCTAGATTCTGCCAAAACCTCTGGATCCACATTAACCAATGGTAACATACAAACCAGTAGAGCTAAGGCTTAAAGAACAGAACAGAAACAGCAACTATTACAGGTGGGAGTTTTGAGTCTAGCCAAGATGATTGCCCATCTAGCAAGAACAACAACAACAACAACACAAATCATTACTGTCCTAAGAGTACTATAACAGAATCCCAAGTCTTTCCATACATAATCCATAATGCCCAAACATATGAGCCCAGCAGACTCAGCTACTGGAATTAGAAAAGAAGGAGTTTATGGTAGACATAAAAACATTATACCCAAGAATGCATTAGAAAAAAAGCCTGTGTAATGAATGGGGGGATTTATCACAAAACAAAACTATAAGATACATTACTAGGAAAACTGAAAGCCTCAAAATACAATCTGTAAAGTAAAAACTTGTAAATCTAAGTTTAGCAACAATCATGTTTGAATCTATAGGTAGGATCTTAAAAAAAACTCCCATGACCTGCATTCTATGACATTGCCTCCAGGGTGGTACATTAGGAGACTGGAAAGGTAAGTCCTTGGATCACTGAGGCTGTGACGCTGAAAGGGACTGCGATGACTAGCTCCTTCTCTCTCTTTTCCTTCCTGACCATGAAGGCGGTGCTTTCGCATTACTACATGCTCCTAGCATGGTGTATCTGAACCTGAAAAATTATAAGCCAAAATAAGTCTTTTGTGTATAAAGCTTATTATATCCATTATTACACTGTGGTACCTGAGAGCTGAGTAACACAGAGGTAAACTTAATCATTAGAACAGAAAATAAGTTTAAAGGGTGGGGGTAAATATGGTGGTGTGCCTCTGTATACCAGTACTTGGGATGTGAATAGGAGGATCAGGAGTTCATGGTCAGCCTTGATCATGTGAGGTTTTCTCTCAAAATCAAACAAAAAAACAGCCTGGTGTTGTAGCCTTTATTCCAGCACACAAGAGGCAGACATTTCTGTGAGTGTGAGGACAGTGAGGTTTACAAAGAGATCACACTGTGCACAACAAGGCAGTGTAACCCAGTCTCCCTCCCCGAATCCCAAACACCAGAGGTTCTGGCTGCTGAGAAACATGTACTCAAAGTACCTGGAGTTAGAAAGAGCATGGATCAGGCAAGCCCCAGCTGCAGCGGAAAACGAGGTGTCCGAGCCTGAGAGGGCAACAGCCTAGTCAGGAGGGGACTTCTTTCCAGAGGGTCATGGCTCAGCGGAAGCGGAAGCGGAAGCCAAGGAGCGGAAGCCATGGAGAGGACCGCAGAGGACTAGAACCACTTACCTGCTGGAGGAGCAGCGGTACCGGAGCTGTGCAGGGTCCAAATGACTCACTTAGGCAGAGGCTTCTGGGTCCCTGTGGTCGCCGAGACTGGAAGATGGGAGGCCTTTGGGGACACAGGCTTAGGTTGCCACCCATGCAGAAAGGCAGGATCTTTTGGCTCTGGAGAGGACCATGGGCGGAGGAGGAGCTCCAGTGGGTGAGCGAGGGCGGTACCGCTAGCCAAGGTGCACATGGCTGGCAGGAAGGCCTGGGTTTCCCTCGGAAATCACAACAGAATATCTTCTCTGTATCATGTAATTCATAATTATATCTTACAACCTTGTTTCAAATAAGTCGCTACCTGACAAAAGACACCACGTTGCGTTATGAATGTATCAGTTAATGTTTATATACTCAAAAATATTTACTTATGTTCATTTTCTCTTTGTTCATTCGATACAAATTAAATATAACACTTAAAAATGTACCACGACCTACCATCTCTGCCACAATTGATATTAATCTTACAGCAGATTAACTCATGAGGGCCAGTCACGTGCAACCAAAAGATGAAGATGTGATTCTTTATGCAGTGAAGACTAGAACATTCCCACTATTATAAGGTTCCTTTATATTGTTGTTCAACAGGCACACAGACTGACACTCGGCATCGAGCACCTTTTACATGGCAATCACATATTTTCCAATTCTAGATTTTTTTTGGTGTCTGGTTTGTTTGCTTGTTTTGTTTTTAAGAAAGATATATACTCAAAAATATATAAAATAATCAGCATTTTAAAATCTTATTTCAACCAGTGTACCTTAAGACTAATTCAATCATTCATATTATTGCATATTGTTCAAGGTTTAGACATACAAAGAACATGGTTAAGGATGTGTCTAGATGCTTCATTTTTCCTTCCTTTCTTTCTCCCTTCACCCTCCTTTTTATGATACAGGGTTTACCTGTGTACATTTGACTCTTCTTGACTCTCACTTTGTCGACCAGATTGGCCTCAGATGAAAAGCAACCAAATGTCTCTTATGAAACTTTTACTGTTGATAGATTTATGGCCGCTTACAGTTTGAAATACAATTGTTACAAATATTCGTGTTAAGAGTCTTTTTTGACCTAGTCAATGGACAGCACATTCTTCATGGTTGTGGCGAGAGCAGGAACTGCCTCTGGGTGACAATAGGAAGATACAAGGAAGGGGGTAACAATCAGTCAGGATGTATTCTGAATAAATTATAATAAAGATGACATTAAAAACGAATTATTTTTGATGGGCATGGTGGCACAAGCCTTTAATTCTAGCATTAAGAGGCAGAGGTAGGTGAATCTCTGTGAGTCTGAGGCCAGCCCGGTCTACAAAGTGAGTCTAAGATAGCCAGACCTATTAAACAGAAAAACTCTGCCTAGGAAAAAACTTAAAAAGAGAAATTTTTTAAAGTATGAGATTAATTTTTAAACTATATACCAATGTAGATGACCAATGTATTTATGATAATAGCATTTCTTTTAACACTAACCTTTCATATCTTATATATTAAAATGTTTCAACAGGACTGGGAGTGTTAGAGAAAACATCTTGTATGAAAATCAACATGTTTCTTCTTCTGACTATATTTTCATAATATCAAGCACATCATCTGGTGAGCATTAATGAAATGAGATAATAAGAATGAAGTTCTTTCAGAATAAACATGGACTTACCATATTTGTATTCTCTAGATAAAATATAAGATGTGTCCTTTTGTATAAAGGATTGTCACATTAGGTAAGTTAGGCAATCTTCCTGCCAATATTACATTAATGTAATGGTTTTACTAACAATTCAAACAATGGGAAAATGTAGAGGGAAAAAATGTAGCTTGCCAATCCTTACAGAACTGAATATTTCTCAAATACATACCTAAATGTAAGTAGTATAATTACAACCTCCAAATTGCTTTTTTAAAAGAATATGCTTGGTGGAATGCTTTTTTTTATAAAAAAAAATATTCCCTGGCCTTCAATCTAGTTTTAAGTACTTTAAGGTACAAAATCTTGATGAAATACAAGTTAATAGATGATCTTAATAACTTACCCCAATTAAATTATATTTCACAGAGTAAATCCTATTAATTATTCAGATGAAGTTGTCTTCTCATAACTTTCTGCACACTCGGCCTCCACTAATTTTACTTACGATGAATTTCCCTCCTCTTTACATTTCTGTTTCAACTGAGATCACAGAGAATTTTAAGAGCTCATGAATGTGATTTCTTCAAAATAAAATATGATTACACCATATGCTCTTAAATTTTAACCCAAAAGTCACATTTCTTCACTCATAAACTCTTCAAATATTGCAATTTTGGAATTTCAATGAATAGTCTCTGTTTCGGTGTGTGTGTGTGTGTGTGTGTGTGTGTGTGTGTGTGTGTGTGTGTGTGTGTGTGTGTGTCACTAGAGACTTAATGTACATTTGTGATTTTTTATGGCAACAATTATATTTCAGCTAAACTTTAAGTTCAAATGTCTTAGTCAAAAGGTGGTGTTGTCATACATGATTGTGTTGGTCCTTAATGAGGAAAGCTATGAATCACATAGTGATTAGGGAACAGTAAAATGTGAAAGTACATGTCATTGGCAAATTCTTGTGTGTCTTGTCTCCAAACCTTAATTATGGCCTTTGCACTAAGATATCTACAGTGTTTTAAGAATCATTCATACTAGAGTTCAAACAGTCAGCATGTGTCTTTTGGGGGTTAGAACATTTCTCAAACATTGGTGATTTATTAATGATCATCAACTACAAAGATTATCTAAAATGTTAGTGTGCATGTTTCAGAAATGAAAAAAGTTAAAACATTATATTATACTACAAATGTCAAACTAAATGAGACATACAAGTGACCACAGAAGACACTGAAAAGAGGAACAGTGTAGGAGACGAAATGCTAGGAAAACATGAGGGTGGAGATCAGAGCTGGTGAGAGTAGAAGAAGTCGGACAGAAAGTTTGAAAGGAAAAGAAAAACCATAGATGGAGGCATCTCTGTGACAAGATGGAGGCCTAAGATAGGGTAGGCTTCTGGGAGTGTATGGAGACGATTTAGCTGAAACATGTAGTTGTAGGAGTCATGGAGACTCAAGAGGCTGAACTCTGATTAGATAGGACTTCTAATGGAGGGAGAGTAACATCAACCCATCCACAAAGGGATCGACCTAAAATTTACCCATAGATAAATATAGACCAGAGGGTGAGGAAATTTCCAACCTATGCCTTTCACAACCTGCAACCCATCCCATAGGATAGAACCAACCCTGACCCTCTTGTTGATACTCCGCTATACTTGCAGATTGGAGTCTAGCATTGCTGTACTCTGAGAGGCTCCATCCAGAAGCAAATCAAAACAGATGCTAAAACTCACAGTGAAGTTCAATGATTCTTGTGGAAGAGTCAATGGGAAGGCTAGAAGGATGTGGAAGGGACAGGGGCATCACAAGAAGATCACCAGAGCCAACGAACATGGGCCCAGTATGAATTGCAGAGACTGAGGCATCAACCAAAGACCACGCATGGACTGGACCTAGGCCCACTATAAAGATGGAGCCACAGGACGTCTCATATTTCATGGGGATCCCCCAATTAAGTGACTGAGAACTATTTCTGACATAGAATTTTTGTCTACTTTCCAATCGTTTTCCAGGGGCAAGCTACAAAGGAAGAGAATCGGCTCAGTACTTACATGACTTGATGTGCTGAGGTGGGTTGTTGCCCTTGTTCCCCCTTTTCTGTCTAGAAGAGAAGGGGGATGGGGGACGAGAGAAGGAAAATGGAACCAGGTAGAAAGGCAGCTAATTTCAAGGTGTAAAGCAAGCAAGGAAACAATAAAGAAATAGATTACTTTATTAATAAATATAGGTCATGTAGGTAAAGCTCCATGAAATCATTATTGTATATTTTCACAAATTATACAAAATACATGTGAATATATTTATATATATATATATGGCATACATTATACATGTAGGGTGGGTGTGTTTCTGTGTGTGTGTGTGTGTTTCTGTGTGTGTGTGTGTGTTTCTGTGTGTGCGTGTGTGTGTGTATGTGTGCTACCACTAGGGAGGATGGTATTGTTCAAAAGAAACGCAGACGAACAAAAACCTGACTAAAGCTGCAAGAAATATCTTGTCAAATTTTATATGTAAAATCATCATCGCAAATTAAGGATACTTTGATCTTCTGTATCCTATGTTTATTCTACAAAAGTCATCATAATGTTTTTGCTCTAGATATGATTTCTACAAGTATATTTCAGGGGTAATGATGGAATAGACATCCTTCTATTTTTTTCTGATTCTAATGGAGTTATCTTGATATTCTTTCCAGACACCACAATGTTGCTGCCCCAATGCTTATGGCAAACTCTTTTAGTTTATAGAAATCTAATATAATGATTGATGTATTTTGTCAAAGACCTCTTACATTATGAGATTATCATGAGGTAGTTATGTGGTAGTCTCTTTACACTGTATTATTATTATTATTATTATTTGTTTTAATATATTTTGGAAATATATAACTGATAATTTTTGCATCCATTTTCATAAAAGATACCTGTACAAACATTTTTGTTTAGTTTTATACCAACCTTATAGTGGATTCTTAAAGGTAAATACTGGTAAAATTCCTTGAATTTCTACTCTGAAGAAAAGATGAAGAACCCTGGCATTAGTTCTAACATGATAGTCTGCTAAATTCTTCCCTGAACCCATCTGGACAGACAATTAGTGTAAATTAGGAAGTTCAAAGAACAAACATTACATGTTTTCTTTAGTGTCATAAGCTAGCTTTCAAGACTACGATATTTTACTTAGAGTGTCTATGGTCAGTTAGGTATTTTGACATTAATACACTTTCTATTGTTTTTCACACAAGAAAACAATAAGAATAGTGTCATAAAGGAAAAACAATATCAAGAGATGGGGCATAAAAGAGAATAGGATTAAAGAGATCAAATATTCACTACTAGCCTAGTTTTAAAGTTATATTTATGTATTGTCTTTATGTGTGGTAGAATACATGTGACCAAGGGATAGTTAGTAGAAGCTTACTTTTCTCATGTGCATCATGGAGATTGAACTCAGGTCATAAGACTAAAATTCAAAAAGCTGTAACTAAAACATTTCTCTAGTTCACACTAAAGTTCTTTTCAGTAGCTTATGGGAAAATACTAGTATAGAAGCCTAACACATTTGCATATGAAAATCCATTTAAATGACCAAGAAAGACAATAAATTAACTCAAAGTCAAATGCCACTAAATACAGAAAATAGTACAAAAAATGAGCTAGAACATTTTGAGTTATTATCTAAAGGACTTATGGTTCAATGAAATGTCATAAGTAATTCCATACACACTTATAATTTTTCTAAACCTGAGGAATTGAATCTATACCTGAAGACACTTCATACATACAGCAGCAAACATTGTGAACTCATGCTAAGGAGGATTTTTCACCCCTACTGACTTGGAACCATAGTATTGGCAGCTACTTCTTGTGTAATAGGAAGACAAAATTAATCAAGAGTCACACAGATATGAACTCTATGATGTTCAATGCTGACCTTCCTGCAAGATATGCTCACTGGTGTGAATAGTTCTGCAAATATTATGTCAGTACCCACTGTTTTTGAATGACATTAAGGTGGCTTTGTGAGTTGACACCCACATCTGACCTGTTTATGAAGCCAATAATCTGAGAATAAAAAGTCATGGGCTTGATATTAAAAGCTACTATTATTCTTATAAATTAAAATGGCGATAATATGCCTCCAAAATGCATTTTCCTTTTCAGTAGATTTGTCCATCACTCAACTTCCAATAGAGAAGCTTAACATGGAGGATGACAACTTGAGAAAGTGCAGATACTGAGAGACTTTGGGGCACTTGATCCTATATGGGTTATCTTTATCACACCACTCCTATCAAGGCTCAGGGACCTATGTAGACAGAGAGGCAGAGGATTATAAAGGCCAGAGGTGTTGGATGACTCACAGTCAACGGCACCTTATAGACACAAGGAGACTACCACCCATACAAAACCACTGAATACGTGAACAAATTTAAGGCAGAAAAAAATCCTATTTTGTGAATGGGAAAGAGGTATAAAATAGCACCCAACCTGAGAACAAATTTTATTAAGTAGATTCAAGGAATGGAAAAATAAGTGTTCTTAATATATGACACTGGATATATTACTCATATTGCATGCCTTAGCTTCAGAAGTTACCAGCACAATTCCAATCCCATGTTTAAATCTATTTGGCAACTATTCTTTTTTTCTTTCTGAGAGAGAGAGGGAGAGAGAGAGAGAGAAAGAGAGAGTGAGAGAGAGAGAGAGAGAGAAAGAGAGAGAGATCTTGACAGTGAGTTAATGTGAAAGGAGAATCTGGTCTGGGAGAATGGGGAAGGGAAAAAAACCTATAAGCCAAATAAATGCTATTGAATTATTTTAAGGTAATAAATAATAGGAAAACCCAAATCTATTCATCATTCACATGTAATGAAAATGTCATCAGGAATTAGAACACAGAATAATATACCAGTTTGTCAAATGTTTCTAACAGCACATTTCAAAACACCACTATTAAGATAAAAAAGACAAAAATCATTTAACATTCATGCTATACTTCACATTTAGTACACAGTTCTAAAAGAAATTCTCAGTAATAATTTCTGCTGAAGAGGTTGTCTAACCACACTTGATGTCTAGATTTAGTAACGTCACATGCTGTGTCATTTTATTTCATCTTACCTTGTTCTCTTCCTTCAATCTCCTCTTCACCAACCATCCAGGGTCCCTTACTTTGTTCACGACAGGTTACTAGCCCTGATTTTGGAACAGAAACACCTGTGGATTCAAACAGACACACAAATACACTATTCAACATAGCTGGGTATAAGCACAGGGTTGTGACAAACAGAGAAGATGGAAAAAATAAAATACACATGCGTGACTTCTTAGTTCTCATTTTCCTTCCACTAAGTTTTAGACACTTCATAACTAAGTACATTTAAAATTTCTGTATTCTTTTTCTAAATTACATTATAAAAACTTAAAAATATGAATGCCAAAGTGGATTTAAACATAAGTGCTACAGCCTACCAGTACAAAAAGCATAAATGATTAAATTATCATTATGTTAAACATAAAAACATGATAAATGGACATAAAATGTTAGTTATACATAAGACAACAACCAATACCTGCAGAAACATAAGACATAAATTATGCAGTGAATGTCATGTACATATATTACTAGAACATTTAGACAACAATAAGATGAAGTAAAAATTATGGAATACAACTATTCTCACCCACAGAAGCCAGATTGTTGTAATTCTCCAACATGACATCTCTGTACAAAGACCTTTGAGCAGAGTCCAGACATTTCCACTCCTCCCTGGAGAAGTTTATAGCCACATCCTTGAACGTCAGTAAGCCCTGACATTAAAGATAATCATATCTCCTTATGAGCACTGGATAATTTCTATATATGACACAATGAAAGAATAGTTAATTATAAAGCTTGTTCTGCTATCAATAAAAATATGTGTAAATTTTTGATAAATTTGAAAAATCATGTTCTTAAAAAAGAATACTCTTGACTTCTCTGCAAAGATCCAATAGACCAGTGGGTCTCAACCTGTGGGTTATTACCCATTTGAGGATCAAGTGACATGATCCTCACAATAATCAAATGGTCACCATCTAAGCCAACAGGAAGAATGGATCTTTACTTTAAGATTCATAGCAGTAACACATTTACAGTTATAAAGTAGCAATAAAAATGAATTCATAGTTTGGGGTTACCACAATATTTGTAATGTCTTAAAAGTTTGCAGTATTAGGAAGGGTGAAAACTATTACCTACAGCCTCAGATGAAAGACAGATGAAATATTGTCTTTCTTCACAGATAAATAACCACCCAATCCCTTCTCAATAAAAATTGTGTATGTACATTCTTCTTTGATATCAATTTTTTTATTTTTTCAAATTATGTTTTCATTTATACATGTATTCCTGAAAAATATTAAAGGAGAATGGAAATAAGGCTGGATTAATTACACAAGTGGCATAACTTGTACTCAATTAATACTGAGATTCAATTGAAAAATACTTTCAGAAGTTTAATTCAGCATAGTGAGAGTTTGGAAGATCTGACAATGAAGTATTTCTGTAAGAATAACCAACTTTTCCCAGACCCACACATAAATGTTCACCTGAGAAGACATCTCTCCTTTCCCCTTCTGAATGGAATGTCTCACGAATGTTTATATGAACATTTCACCTTCCAGAAGCCACTCTGTATTTAAAGGCAGCAGATTTTTCCCTTTCCCTAGTAAACTTGAAGAGTGGAAAGCAGGAATCAAAAGTGGCCACCCTTCCTGAATTTTGTCAGTGAGATGCAAAAACCATAAACTCCTACAGGTTGAAAAAACAAAGAGGACACTTTCCTGAATTTAGGTGCTCTGTTTTCCCACCAGATTATATATTTCTCTACAGACTTACTTGTTTGGCTGCAGTGACTCCTATATACATAACAGAGTCAAATTGATATTTTAAATGAAGACTGAGCACAGCTGTCAGTTAAATTTCTACTGACTAGTCTCTCTCTTTTGCCTGAGAGAGTTTATTGGCACCTGTACTTGCAATAATTGCCAGAATGTGGGAGGTAATCCACACGTGAAAGTATTTTTTGTCTTGGGTAAGCAATCTAGTTGCTGGGAGCCAACAAAAACACACAAATCAATTTCTGTTTCACCATTGTCTCCACTGAGATATTACATTTGGTTTCCATGTCCCATTCTAAAATATTATGGTTACATAGAATGATCCTGTAAAAAAACAAACAACACAAACACACACACACACATACCCATAAGTACCTGTGCTCACAAGCACACAAAGGTACACACAGAGCATGTTGTTCTCATGAATACTTTTGGGCCAAGTCAGACGCTGTAGGAGTCCCAAAAAGAAAAACATTCTGAAATTTTCTCTATCTCTAAGTGGCAGAGAGAATGAAGGGAGCTTCTCTGTATGGAAGGATTCAACTGCCTGTGTTACTACTCACCTTGGGATTCTAAGGACAGTCTACCTATTTTTCATTACATGAGCATCCTCTGGTCCCCTCAGCTGGCCATGAGCTAGAGACCTTTCTGCCACAAACCCATAGCTGTGGTGAGGACCAGATTGTCCTTGTAATTTATTTGGATCCTCCATACATCACTTATGTCATCTGGATCTGCCTCCTATGATTTCAATATACACAGAATTCTGTGAACTTCAAGAGTGTCTTAAGGGTACTAGTCAATCACAGTCATCCTCACAACATGGTGTCACAATCTCGCAAACAGACTGAGAAAGACATATTCATAGTAGTTTTTGAATAAATTTAATCATCAGTGACCAATAAGCCCAGAAATAGCATGAATGGCTAGGAACAGATCCAAAACAGCCATCATCCCAAGGTGAACCTCTGGTCCATCATGGCTCAGAGCTCACTGACACCCTGAGTGTCATATTTCTAGTTCTTAAGCTCTAAAGCCAGAGCCCACCTCTGCCTCAAATACACCAGGGGAATTGCAGGGCTTTTTACTTACTGCCCTTGTCCTTTGGCCTCTTCTATGCTGAGGTCACAGCTCTAGGATTGGCTGCTAGTTGAAGATGCTGGGAGAGATAGAGGCCTGAGAGAGAGACAGAGAGAGAGACAGAGAGAGAGAGAGAGAGAGAGAGAGAGAGAGAGAGAGAGAGAGAGAATCTTGTGGTCTTTCCTTCTTCCTTTTCCTGCCATACCACCATTTTTATCAGATTATTGTCCAGTCCTCAACAAACCATTGGAACCTGCTAACAATTCCACATCCAAATGCCTCATGTTGTCAGGACTACCAGGTTTGAGCATGGAGTCCAGGTCTCGAGTCTATTATCAAGTACAGGTTCCGCTGATGTCTGATGTCCCTTTCCTCTGGTTTGTGGGTCATATAATTTGGGCAGAGGCAGTAGAACAAGCCCAGGTGCTGTCCCTGGGAGTTATAAGAGATGCTTACAGACATTTTGATATTCTTTTGTGAGACACAGATGACCATACTTCATTGTCCTCTAGACATTATGTGGACCTGCCTTGGTGGCTGTGGGAGTGGATGTTGCCCTAGGTCTCTGGTCTTCAGTACTCACAGAGAGCAAAAGCACATGCTGACATGTGGTAAGTCCAACTTTATGTGCTCATCTTAGTGTGAGGACTGTTGGTTACACGGCTCCGTATTGCCCAGTATGACTGATAATGGCTCTAAGATCATGAATGGGAGTCTGTCTATCTACTACTATCGATGACAAATACAAAAACTGTTTTATGCGCATATTCCAAACTTTATTTTCTAGGCATATGCAAAAATAGTAAAAATAAAGTACCAAGGTTCATCATCTCCCCAGACATCTTTTTGATTCAGGATCCCTGGGTTCTCCATGATAACCTTCTCTGCTGTTGTCTTCCTCTCTGTACTCTGCATAGGGAAGTTCTTGACACCTCAAGTGGAAATGGGAGGTCCTTAAAGGGCTTTGACAAACAAGAAAGGGAGCTTGAGTATATGCATACTGGTAACTGAACTCTGTAGGCTGTGTCCAAGGACTTGTAGTCCCCAGCACACAAGGACAGACAATCCAGACTATACTCATCTCAGACCCACATCACAAGGTCCTAGGGCACATGGCAAGATCTAATATGATGAGGGTTGACTCTTGAAATCCACAAGACAGACTAGTCCTTTGCCAAAATTTTCAGCACATAGGAAGTGACGGGACTGGTCGTAGGGTGCTGCCTTTTGTCCCCTTTCTACATTTTTCTCACACCCAGGAATCCTTTCTTGTGGGAACTATGTATGTCAACATGTTCTACAATGCTGACTTACCATTCCATAGCAAGAAGCTTTGATGCATGGAGGCAGAATGTGCAGTGGCTGGATTTCAGAAGCGTCAGATATTGGGAGCCGTTGAGTAGGGTCTGGTGGGGACTTCAGGGAATTTGGTTGCTTCAGATAGACTGGATGGACTCTGGCTTTCATAGTACATGTTCAGATACATATTGACTCTCAGGAGTAATAAGAATGGATCAGCTCAGGTCAGGGAACATCCTGAAACTATGGGACAAATGTGTAGATATGGAACTATGAGCCAACAGCTCACTCCTACAGTCT